>JAXBDA010008107.1:0-15709 GCA_036023075.1 Gaultheria prostrata | reverse complement strand
ATAATTGAGTTTGAACCCGAGAATTTCTCTATGTTTTTTTGAAGAACCAAAAATACCCGGAGAATTTTTACGGGTTTGAGCTCATGATTTTTTGAGATTGTGAGTTTTACTAAACGAGCAAAAAAGTCACAAGCTAAAAAAATCACGAGTGATTTTGAGATTAGTGAAACTCACAATCTCAAAAAATCACGAGCTCAAACCCGTAGAAATTCTCCGGGTATTTTTGGTTCTTCAAAAAAACATAGAAAAATTCTCGAGTTCAAACTCAATTATTTTTTCTATACATAATTATATATTCAATATTGGTCTTGTTTAATAGATGTCGTCGAGTAAATTTTAAATGTGTATTTTTTTTCAACATTGGATGTGAAAAATAAAAGTTACATACATTTTAATTTCAAAAATATAAAAAAAGGAGAGATAGAATAAGAGAGAGAGAGAGAGAGAGAGAGAGAGAGAGAGAGAGAGAGAGAAGTCAGGAGAAGAAAGAAAAAGAGAAGAAAGAAAGAGGGAAAGAAAGAAAGAGAGGAGACGACACCGTTTGGGGTCACTACACCACCTTTGATGACTTGGTCACCACAGACCCCCCGGATTCCCAAATCTGGGTATCAATACCCCGACAGACAAAAGGGATCAGAACTGCTGGGTATCATTACCCCAAATCTGGGTATTAATACCCAATACATAAGAGTAGGAAAGCTTAATAAACTTGCTGGGTATCAATACCCTGGAATCCGGGTATCAATACCCCAAATCTGGGTATCAATACCCAACCCACAACAAGCAAATTTTGGGGCTTTCATTAGCATTACTAAATCAAACACTTCAAATGTTAAATCTCGAAGTAACAAGCTAGAGAGAGATGAATAAACAACCAATTTGAGTAAGGGAAACAATAATCAACAAGAATCATAATATTTTTCCAAAACAAAATGTCTAGAACTCAATTCAAAGTGGGCTTTCTTGCAACTAAGGGAGGGCATCACCAAATTAAGCAAAACATGGGTGAAAGATTAATGAAATCACAAGGGAATTCAAATGAGGCAAAGTATGAACATGCTACAACACAAGAATGGTTAGAAATCAAGATTTACAATGGAAATGTACACAAGAAAAGGGGGTTGGGAAAGCACACACATCCACATCAAATTTACATTGAGAATTGATAGAATTTTTTTTACCAAGATGAGATCAAGCTTCCAAATGTGTAGATCTTGAAATCCTAACCCTCTCTCCAAGCTCCAAGTGAAATTCCAACCTCCGGAGTGAAATGAGTAGTACCCGAGCCTTGAAATGCGTAGATGAGTTGATTTTGTGTAAGGATTGTGAAGAAACTTTGGAGAGAGGATGTGATTTGGTGATGGAAGATGAAGAAAATGGAGGGGAGAGAGAGAGAGAGAGAGAGAGAGAGAGAGAGGGAGGGACTGAATTTTTGGGGGGAGATGATGTGTCTCTCTCCTCCCATACACCACATATACAATTATACATACACCAAACACAAATAATTCCACCCCCGGTCCCCGTTGTGGCTTGTGTAATGCAATTAGGTCTCAAACTGCTTATAACATCTCATAATCCAACACTTAAACATTCTAAATATTTTCCTCATATTACCCCAATGTTATTTCCGAAAAAATAATACTCCCTCCGTTCCAAAATATTGGTCCCTTTTGGGCAATCGTGTCACTCAAACAATTGTCTATATTTCACAATCTATAAAGTTTAATAGGATTTTAAAATTTTTGTATAATAAAACTAATTGAGATCTATCAAACAAAATCCATATTGGATATAAAAAATATTATAAATTAGAAAATATAGACGATTTTTTAAGAGGTCCAAAATAGTGAAAATGGACTAATATTTTGAAACGGAGGGAGTATAATTTTACGGGTCTTTACACTTCTGATCTCCTATTCAATATCTTAGCTTTTAATTATCTCAGGAGATTTTTTTATTTTTTTTTGTGATTCATATAGTTTGGAGAGTTGGTACTACAGAATATTGATATTGATGACTGGGAATCTTAAAGATTCTACAGTAGCTGTGGATGCACTGTCTATTTGGTACGTCCTTTCTGTCTACTTTTAATTTCCGATTCAAATAGTGGAAATCATAGAGAATTTATGTGATTTCCTCTTTGTTCATATTGATGACGGGGAAATTTTTCTAAGTGAGTGTTTTTGCTTTGAGTTTGCAGTATGGGCATTAACGGGTGGGAAATGATGATTCCTCTTGCTTTTTTCGCCGGAACTGGGTATGGTTCTTCCACCCTCTTTCTTCCTTAATTTTCGATTTTCCATGATCATCAATCAATTATAGTGCGTGTTTATGAAAAGTATAGGGGTAGATTCAAATTTTTTGTTCTTAAAAAGCTGTTGTGAGTTTTTTTATTTTTATTAAATTCATATCCACAGATTTCAAGAAGCTGAAAAGTGGCGTAAAATTTGATTCTGGAAAAGCTTGGTTGTGGACTTTTGGGTTTAGATTTTACGTTTTACGTTTTATAATCTCAATTTGTTGCAGAAACATGCAGTACCGACTTTTATTGCAGATTAATCATAATTTCCAAGCTATGGTATTTCTACTATAAATTCAAAATCTAAAGTTGCAGACCAACCCACCCTATAGAAGTCAATGGAATTAGTTTTTAAAAAATAATCGAGGTTTACGTAAGTTGATTAAGATTGCATCTCTAAAAAAATGCGAAAGTAAGAAATTGCACCACGTGGTCCAAGGTTCAGAAGTTACACTACTACAAAAGGCATAAAGATTACGGTCTTTTGGTGTAATCTTTCACTTTTAATCCCGGTTGAAAAACCGTGATCTAACCTAGTGTGATTAAAAGTCCTCATCTTTCAATCATGGTTCTAGATTGTGATGAAATTTCATGAAAAAACTGTGATTAAAATAAATAAAAAAACTGTGATCTTTGACAATATAACATCTCAGTTTTGCCTAAAAACCGTGATTATTTATAGAGAAATCATCTCAATTTTTAGTAAAACCATGAATTTTTTTTTCTCATGTACAAAAACTACCTTACCTTGCAAATATTTGCTTCCATCAAGATTTGATCCTTCGACCTCCTGTACAAGACAACAAACACCTATCCACTCTACCAGTTATGCATTTCATTACATTGTTAAATTATTTAATACATACAATAGTTTTTGCAAGTCTTTCACTTTCGTATATTAGTTTCTTGAACATTAACTACAATTTTCTAGGCTTTATGTACTCTTATAGTTTCCAAGCTTGTTTGAGATAGTTAATTTTTTGTTATATTTTTTTTTTTGGTTAAACACATATCCTATGAGTTTCTGACAATAATTTTAATATAGGAGAGTGTGTTTAAGAGAAATGTGTAGAATACATTAGTGATTGAGAGATATTGAGATAATACACTCTGTAGGTATTTTTGTTAACTAAAATGGAAAAAGTAAAAAATGAGAAATCAAAAAACTCCTCTCACCCTACTTTTCACTTTTGCTCTCCAAATCACAAAAATCAAACCACATTTTGACAGAATGAGTTTTCCGTTAGCCAAACAACCAAAACTCAAAAATACAAAAATGAAAACATGAAAAGTAAATTGCCAAACATGCCCTGGCCTCCTCTGGCAAAAAAATCAAAATTGGTTTTTTGGTTTATTCGTTTTGTCCTTATTCAAAAAAAATTTGCATTTGTTAGTTTGCATCGATTTTTTGTGGTTTATTGGTTTATCTCGATGGGAGAAATCTAAAAAGTATGAAATTATAGTGAAAATTAATTATTTTTTGAATGAAGCCAAAATTAGTCCAATAATCCACGCATTTTTGGCTTTATTAAAAAAAAAATAGTTTTGACCATAATTTTATACTTTTTTAGATTCGTCTCGTTGAGAGGAACCAAAAAACCACAAAAACTTGATGCAAAACTAACAAATGCAAATTGTTTTTGAATAAAGACAACGAATAAACCAAAAAACCAGTTTTTGGTTTTTTTGCCAAATGATTGGTTGGGTTGGGCATGTTGATTTCACTGTTTGGTTGGTTATCTCGGTTCAAATCGGTTTGAGCCCGAAATCTCAATTGAGTTTGTGCCTTTATACAGTATAATATGAATGCGACGACGGGTATGGACGAAACATGTACGCCAAATGTACGCAGCACATCTCAACCGTCCGTGCATGAAATCAATGGTCAGGATTTTAAATAAACTATTCGCGTAAATAGTTTAAAACTATTTACGCGAATAGTTTATTTAAAATTTGGACATGCACGGATGATTAAGATGCACCGTCCATGAATATTGCATACGCACGCCTGCATACGCGAAGTTTTTTTGTGATAATATTTTTCATATTTGGTCCAAAATGACAGAATAGCACAGTACTAAAAAAAAAATAACAGATAAAATGACAGCATAATTTTCAAATGAATTACAGAAATCTACCTTTTTTTTTCTACTGGATTACGGTTCATAAATTTGTGCCGGATAATTTTTTAAATGGATGTTTCTTAGATTAACCCGAGACCAAGGCAAATTTGTGTATTCTAAACTTAGAAACTGGACCGGACCAAGAGTTAATTTGAGAAAACTAAATCAAACCATATTTATCAAATAGAAAAAATTGCTCAAGTTCAATTTGGACATTACTGCAAGTAATTCTTATGCTTCCGAGCTTGTACATAGATTCGCTCTTAACACTAGTAAATTAAAACTCTTTAGACCATCGATGGTTTGAGCATTCATCATCTCCGTAGTCCCGAATGTCAGTGCAAGTGTGCTCGTAAATTAACTTGGACATATGATTATCTAGAAAACAAAAAGAAAAGGGATAATTTATGAGGATTAGGTCTAAATTGCTTTCTTGAAATCTTGGAACTATGATATAATCTACGAAAATGACATACAAACTACGTATTGGGCGATAAAAAAGATGTATTCTTTGTCTTTAAATTTCCGATTACATTGTTAGTTACTCGATCTTCGTCCCAAAAAATTAGACACTTTCACTATTCCAGTTCTATGAAAAAATTGTCTATATCTTTTAATCCGTAATGTTTTATATAAACAATATGGGTCTCGTTTGATAGATTCCAATTAATTCTTTTAAACAAAGTTCTGAAAATCACATAAATCATTATGAATTGAAAGATATATGTAATTTAAAAATAGCACGCACTCCCAAAAGTGTCTAACTTTATGGGACGGAGGGGGAGTATTTGACGAGGAAGAAAAGAATAAAGAAAATAGTGAAATTTATACAATAATACCCACTTCTTTTATTAGTTGCATATATAGTCATATACCATAAAAATTGACCACATTATAAACTAGATTAAAACCATATCTGTTGTGTTCTTGCCCAATAATGATTGGACTCGTATATGGATTTGTAAGAGAATCTCATAAATTAATATGGAATATATTCAAATTGATATTACATTTATATGCATGACTCATAGAAGCTATATGTGTTTTTATGAGAGATTACATTACATACAAAAACATGGGTTTTCAAATTAATAATCTTAAACCATAATGTAATTTGCAGGGTAAGAGTTGCCAACGAGCTAGGTGCAGGGAATGGAAAAGCAGCAAAATTTGCAACAATAGTATCTGTCGTGCTATCTGCAATCATAGGGTTATTCTTTTCCGCAGTGATATTGATATTTCGAGGCGGGATTGCGTTGATCTTCACATCTAACGCTGATGTCCTTCAAGGTGTTGATAATCTATCCTTCCTCTTGGCTATCACCATTCTTCTCAACAGCGTCCAACCAGTTCTTTCTGGTGAATTTCTTATGCTCGATTGTATAGAAAATTTGCTTTTAAAGTCGTTTTACTTGTGTTTTTCAATTTTGCGTGTTCCAATCAAATTAAAAAAAATTAGAAGTTAATTAACCCGTAAAATTGCTTTTCTTCATGGGCATTTTCGGAAAATAAAAGTGTATGCCAGCTTCTTTATTCACAAGAGGGGTATTCCCTTTATAACCATAAAAGATAAACGTAATTTTTTTTTTTTGCAGGGGTGGCTGTTGGATCCGGATGGCAGTCGAAGATTGCATACATAAATTTGGGATGTTACTACCTTGTTGGTTTTCCCCTCGGAGTAGTTTTGGGTTGGGTATTTAACTTAGGAGTTGAGGTGCGTTTCTTCTTTCCCCTTTTACAAATTTTCATTGATATGCCCTGCTGATCGCAAGGCTCGGTAGGCCCTGTCGAACAGATCAGGATCATCTAAACGTGTTTTGGACGGTCCGAATTACAGGAGAGTTAAAATACCTAAAACACCTTTCAGTACCCCTCAAATCTGAACTGTCCAAATTTTTGGACGATGCCGATCGGCTGGGTAGGGCCTGCCAAGCCTTGAGGTCAGCAGGGTCCCCAGCTCAGCATTTCATTAGACACAACAAACCATCTTGGCCCAATAAACACTCAACTACAAATAGTTAATCGATAGTCTTGAGCATACTGCCTGTTTTCGGGGGAAAATTCAAGTTGGAGGAAGATTATAAAAGCAAAGATGTTTCTTAAACGCAAACATAAATGTTGTCATTAATTCCTATTCAAGTAAGGCAAAAATAGTTTTGGATGGGTAGCTTAATTTCAAACTATTCACTTGAAAAACAGTCATCAAACAAGTTTTGCGTGTTTTCAACCAACAATATTCAGTACCAAAGAAACCCGTTAGCTTTGTAGTTTTTAATTTGTAGAACGAAGAAAAGAATTCATACGAAGTCAAAAAATATGTCAACTCTAGAAAATAAAAGTTCAAAGGAAGAGAGGAAAAGCCTATTTTTACTTGTGAAATTTCATGAGGTCTTAGACTCTTAGTCTCATTGGATTTGCACATGTATATTAGGGTATCTGGGGAGGGATGATCTTTGGTGGTACAGCAGTGCAAACAGTAATACTTGCAACTATAGTTACGCGGTGCAATTGGGAAAAGGAGGTATGTTTATTTTTTGAATTTTCAGTCAGAGGCATGCTACAATATACACCCCTTACAAATTATTCTAAATGAGATTTTGTGACTCAAATATGAGATTTTATGGCTCAAATATGAGATTTTGTGGCTAGAGATATGAAAGGCGTACGGTATGCACCATTTTGACCAAATGGACGGCCGAGATTGCACCACATATGCAAAAAAAATCGATCTCATATAGAGGGCCACAAAAAATGATAAAACATCGAGTGAAATCTCATATGACCGCTTTGGGTTTTAAAAATCTCATATGACGGATTTGAGTTTTAAAAATCGCATATATAAATCCACAAATTCTCATAAAATGTACCAGAAAAGTAAAATAGAGCCACAAAATCTCATATAGGCAAAAGTCAACCTCATAAAAGGTGCCACAAAATCTCATATGACAGTTTTGTCTTGTAGTGGGGAATGTGATACATATCGCGTATATATATATTGACGTGACATGTCTCATATAACGTGCCACTAAATCTCATATTTGACCCACATGAGATTTTGTGGCACAAATATGAGATTTTGTGACTTATATGAGATTTTTGTGACTGTCTGTATGATGGTGCATAAAGTGCCACTAGATCTCATATTTGACCATATGAGATTTTGTGGGCTTAAATATGAGATTTTGTGGACTTATATGAGATTTTCTGATTACCCATTTTTGTAATGCCCCACGTAGACCACTAGCCCAGTACTTTGATTTGATCCACAAGCCACACCACATGGCCCAAAATCCCAAGGTACTAGTAGTCTCTTACTCACTCCGTCCCAAAATGATAGTCCATTTTGGAAATGTGTGTCATTTTCAATGGCTTATATCTTTTAATGTGAACCTCAAAAAATATGCATTATGGATCTTGTTTGATAGATCTCATTGAGAACTTTTATACGGTGCAAAAAACATTCAAAAATTATTTCGATAAATACGTTATTTTTTAGTTTGTAAATTGCACGTAGTTTCGTAGTGGACTATCAATTTGGGACGGAGGGAGTACATGGTTTGTTATATACCCAATATCACTCTTGTAAACAACCAATGTGGGACTAAACCCCATCTACCCCTAAACGTGGGGTATTACAATCTCCCCCCCTTAGGGATGCAACGTCCTCGTTGCATTGTCCCAGCAACCTCCCCTAGTGTCCGTGATGGCAGAGCGCATCCTACCCACCACTTGGACCAGAGCGGGGCTCTGATACCATTTGTAACGCCCCACGTAGACCACTGGCCCAGTACTTTGATTTGATCCACAAGTCACACCACATGGCCCAAAATGCTTAAGCCCAAGGTACTAGTAGTCTCTTACATGGTTTGTTATATACCCAAGATCACTCATGTAAACAACCAATGTGGGACTAAACCCCATCTACCCCCAAACTTGAGGTATTACAGTTTGAGGGGTGCATACCGTACGCCTTTCATACCCTTAGCCACAACTCATATTTGAGTTACAAAATCTCATATGGAATAATTTGTAGATGATGTGTACTGTAGCATGCCTCGTTCAGTTAGCTATTCGGTATGCAGTCCACTTTATTATTCACCAATCTTCTTGAACACTATTCTTCTTCTACTTTGCAGGCTGAGAAAGCTACTATCCATGTCCAAAAGTTGTCGAATACGAAACCAGATAGCGAATCATAGATTCACAAAACATGAAATAGGTAGTTATTGAGCTGAATGAATTTGCTACTTGCTCGGGGCTCTATGCGCAAATGGGATGTTAGAATGATGTATTAGGAATATTATGTTACCATGTACTCTGGATTTTAATATTATGTTCTAATGTCTAATACTCTAATTACTAATGAGATTATGAATGGAATAAACAACTGAAATGCCTTATGTCAAGTAGAGTCCAAGTGTTTGGTTGGGAGAAAAGTGGTACTTAACCGCTTCCCTCTTCGTACTCTCAGCTTCCGAACACAGAATCTTTGTTTAATTTCTTGATTTCTAAAATCAAGTGGAGACTCTAAATTCAATTGTGCCTCTACAGCCACTTACGCAATATAAGCTATATAAATGACTTTGCGTATTGGCTATCATGTGTGCGAGTCTGCGGCTCAGCAGGCGGATATCACCTCTTGGGTGCAAGCAGGGTCCAAGTCTCTACACACCTCCTAATCAGGGCGGCCCTGACATTTGGGTTGCCCATTCTATCATCGTCTAATTTTATGTCATAAGCAAATTATGATTAAGGGCATCATCGTCTGTAAAGTCATTTTATTTGGTTTTTGTTTGATTCACATTCATCTTTTTTGATTAATCATCCATCATGTTGAGTTAATCTAAACAATACTCCCTCCGTCCCTTTTATAGTGCCTACATTTCCATTTTCGGCTGTCCCTTAATAAATGTGTGTTTTCAAAAGTTAGTGGGTACATTTCCTATTTTGCCATTAAAAGTAGATTTCTTTTTGAAAAATTAGTGGGTATTATTATATTGATAAGGGTAAGTAATTGAAAGTAGATGTAAAAGTTGTAAAAGTTAATGTGAGAGAAAAATAGTTGCAATTCCCAGGTAATACACTTAAAAATGGACAGAGGGAGTACAAGAATTCGAGCAAAAAATATAAAATGTACACAAAAAAAGAAATTTTGAGGAAAAAATATAAGAAATTTACAAAAAAAAAGAAATAAGAATTAAGGATTTGAGAAACTGTACACAAGGATTAAAATTAGTGAGAATTATAGTTAAGATTAGGTGTTGTATCAATTAACAGTGAGGTTGCGAGTTTGAGTTGGGGCGCCAGCAAAGGTGCAAGAAATGCATTAGTTTTAGTTTTTAACCATTCAGCGAGGAAATTTTTCATCTTCTTAACACAACATTTGTTTTACGAGGAAATTTTTTGTCGCCAATAGTATAAGAGGGCGAGGAAATGTATTTTTTCCTCGCCAATACCTTTTGCGACAATGTATAGGCAAGGAAGTGGGTCAAGGAAATTTTTCCACGCTAAACTATTGGCTAGGAAATTTCGTACTTTGGCGAGGAAATCAAATTGTCGCGATAGGACAACTTTGTTGTAGTGTGCACAAGTTCGTTTGCCAAGACGTTCATCGGAGATGTTCCGACGTACGTGGTTTCGACCGTTTTATCATGGGAGGAAGACGCCAGCAAAGTCTACGACACCCACGGTAGGCAACGAATCTTTTTTAAGGAGATTGTGTTTACAAAAGACTCGGTCTCGTTTTCGTAATCGGTTTGTTCGTTAACAGTTTGTTCATGTTATTTCAATTATTTGTAATCTGCTATTCCGTTTCTGTACAAGTTATTGTATTTTGATTATATCATCAATGAAATTATATTTTGGAATTCGCTACCGTTCGGATAATTTTCCCAACAGGTGGTTCGTGGGAGAATTTGAAATTCCAAGCTCAAATACCAATTTCAGGAACTTTTCTAAGCTTTCTCCTTCTCCTTCTTTTTCTTTTTCTTTTTCTTCTTCCATCTCTCTCTCTCTCTCTCTCTATGAATATGCACTGCAGTGGCTGGACATTTGGGTTTTTGAGTAAGTTTGTGAAATTACTTTTGAATCCCCTGGAGATGGTAAAACCCAACTCCCTCAGGAAGTGCCCTTGCATGGCCATGCCACATAGGGGAGCGCTAAGGTGTGGCCGAGCTATAGAGGCCACGAGTATGGCCAGGAGTATGATAAACCATTGGCCACAACCCCATGCTTATGTGCAGGACCTTGGCCGAGATACGAATAGCTCGGCTCGGAGCCAACAAGCTAGTAAGGCCACAAGCAGGGCCAGGTACATAGTGTGCCCTAGGGTCTATAGACCAACAATAAGACACTCGTCCTACGTGGCAGCACGGCTGCACCGCTATTAAACTAACAGAACGGCAAGACGTTCTGGAATAGTCTTGAATACTCTCTTATGTGATAAGAGGCGTATCCCGTGATTTAAGGGAATGACGTGAGCATTCCGTATCGGATAAGGAATGTAGAATTCTATTGAGAGTCAGATTGCACGAACATATGGGAGTAAGCCCTATATGAAAAGGAATCATGTTGCATCAAGAAGACCAGTATAGTAATAAAACTGCACCTAATAGAACGAATCCTATTAGGAAGGGTTTCCTAACGTGGTAAGGAAACTAGGGCTACGAGGACCCTTGGTCAGCAAGCTAACCTACACCTATAAATACAGGCATCATGCCCACAGTGAAAGGTACGCAGTAACTCATTGTTATACGCATTGTTCTTGGCTTGTTTAGTATCGTCATACTAACTTAAGCATCGGAGGGCCTTTGCCATCAAGGGCAAAGGTGCTCTAACTGTTCCTTGTTTTGCAGATCTAGAGGCACCATCAAGATACGTGAAATCCACCCTCTACATCCCAATTACAGTGATAGTTCAGAGGATATTTTGAAACTTTTTCTTCTATATTGCTCAACTTTTTGGGGTGATTGTGCATTTTGTGAACTAAGAATAATGTATTTATGAGAAATCCTTTTTGTATTGAAAAATGCTACACCAATTTTTTCTTCTCAATAAAATCTTTTAATTGGTGTAAAATAATTAAAACAAATTACAGCTAATACATGGTAAACCCAAAAAGTCAGATGAAGGGAATTTTTTTTATAATTATGTGACGAAATATAAATCCAAAACAACTAGTAGTATTTAGAGTAATGATAGACCACTATTCACCTAAATAAGAGAAATCCGATTCGAAATGTGGTTTAAAGTACGCACGCCTATGTTTCCGTACGCGCGTATATAAAAAGAATGTGAAGCTGCAGTACGCAGTAGTCACTAGTAAACGTTTTCTTTTTCTTTTTTGACCTTTTTTTAACAGCAAGATAATTTCAGTACTTAGAAATCGCTCATAGGGTGAAACAAACCCCAATCCGGAGCCCTAGGTTGGGTAAAAATAACACAGCTTTCAGGGTGTCTATAATATGGATCGATAGAGAATACATTGAGTATAGATGAACAGTACCCACGAGGGGCATAGGAAAGTCCGTGCAGGGACTGAAAATCTCCAAACCGGAGTAAAAACTAATTAAAATCAGCGAAATCAAAACTAAAATAAATAAAATCTCCCAACGGAAGCCTCCATATACACCACCACCAAAAGCCACAACCTCCAAATCACGCAGACGCGCCACTAGTAAGAGTTCAAACACGCATTTTGGCATCAATTAATTGAAGGATTAAAGTTTGTTCCATCTGAACAATTAAAATCATTTTTTCAATTGTCACCGCTTTTTATTTTTTTTATTTTAGTTAGAAAGTCAAATGACCTTTGAGAGCATCAAACAGCTACTATCTACGTAATATTGGGCATTGTATTTCTAGATATTTATGGCTTCCCAAGCCGTGAGAGGCTAGCAAATGTGTTGAGAATGTGAACTATAGTTAGGGATACACTAATTTTTTTTGTTGTAGGCAAACTATGGTCAGAAGTCTAACCATGAATGCTTGGTTTAAATATAGCCTGAAAGCCCTGTAAAACTTTCCCAGAAAATAGAGAATGGATTCAACAAAGAATAGTGTTATATACGTAGATTTTGGTACACAGATCTGGACACAAATATATCTGTAACCATCTGATCATGTTGAATTTTTATTTTTTAGGTGAATCTCAAATGCATCGGACAATTCTCGATACGTAAGTGTGCACATAAACTACGAGATGCAAAAAATGATTTGTTCAATGTTGGACTATAAATGAGTTTGGATTACAAGTTATTTCAAGGTCATCATTTAGGCGATTAAATACATTATTATTTCTTCGATATTTATTCTGTGAAGAATATTATTCATTAATTCTATAAGGTTTGATTTATTTGTTACCTCCTAATTATTTATTAGGCACATATCGGAACGATCAAACATAGCCAAACTGGATTTGACGCGACAATGAGTGGCATTCAACCCTAGCGTCGTGTTGCGGGATCAAATTACCAGAAAACAATTTATACAAAAATACAAGAACACACATTTAACCGATTGTAATTAAACGGGAGTTTAGACATACTGGAACTAAGTGATTTGATACAAAATGTTTGTTTCATCTCGTCTCGATAAATAAATAAATTATTCATCCCTACTATTTTCTTTTTGTGAAAAGTTCCTTTGTGACAGCTACTTCTTAATTCAATTGTTTTATTTTTAGAATTGAAGCTAGCTCATAAACAACAAATTTTCGCCTTATTCGATCGCAACCTAATATCATTCTTATATATGCTGCCACTTGTGAACTTCTTTGGAGGTACCCTAACACTTACACGGCAAAGTGACAGATATGTAGGCGTATCTACGCATTCATGTCTTATTTATTTTTTATTTTTTCGAGAAAGACCAAGAATTTCATTAAATTACAATAATTTACAACAGGAAAAAAAAAAAAAAGCCAAAAGCCCCAAAAAAGAAGCTCGGTATTGGAAACCATCCCAGATAGGGTTGATCTCGTCAACGTCTAATCTAATACTTACAAATATGTTCATTTCATGTATCAAGTTTGAAATTTTTTTCTTAACTAAGAGAATTATTAACCTAATTACATAATTTTATTCAAATTTCAAATCACTCCTCCGCTTGTTGACGGTAAAATTGAAACACTCGGGTATTATAAAATCAATTACCGAAGCAAATCTTTTATACTACGTACAATATATAACGGATACGACTATAATGAAATTATTCGGCTTTAATGTTTATGACTACCTCCTCAACCTCCACCATCAATCAACTTCGAGCTGAACCGGTTAGCTCGAGGTAAAGACTGAGCCGTCCCCATAAACTCTGTCTGGTCCGACCGTTCGAGTTCTTCGGAATATACAAAGTTAGTAAAAATTCGACCGGTTCCTGCGCTGCTACTCCTATGTAACCCTTCACTCAAACTCCTTGCCCGTTGAAACACAGCCAAACTTCTTGACCGGTTCAACTTTGAACTCACCAACCGGCTCCGTAACTCCTCCGGTAACCGTAGCGTGAACCGCTCCCACTCTTCCCCTTGCCTTGCCAACGAATCGCTCTCCGATCCATGTGTCCCATTCTGACTGGGCGCTTGAATCTTAGTGGCGACCACATCCGGAGATTGTATTGGTATAATGATAAAGTCATCCACAACTGCATCTCGGTTACTCGAATCGTGACTCGCTTCCCTTACCGATTCGTCACACGACAACCTTCCCCACTCGGGATTCAGTGAAGTGTGTAACGATTCGGAAACGTTGGCTCGGCAAACCGGGCACGTGACGTGAGAGGAAAGCCACTCGCCGATGCAATCGGAGTGGAACACGTGGCTACAGTTAGGTAGCAACCGAAGGGTCTCGTCATCTTCAAACTCATTTATGCACACGGCACATTCGAGCCCACCCTTACCTATCTTGAGCCCCTTCACTTCGGAGTAGATAAACGTGGGGAAAGAGTTGATAACGTCCTGGTCGAGGCAACCTCCGGTGGCGGTGAGTGATCCGTTGGTGAAGGGGGTGTGGCTAGTAATGCTTGTTCGGCGTCGGCCCGTTCTAGGCATGGGGCGGTAGCAGGGACAGTAATATCGTACGAAAACGGAGAGGAAGGCTGTGACGATGATGAAGCAGATGAGGATGATTGATATCCCATGTATGGATTTGTGCTTTGATACATATTCGAGTGGCGGCGGCAGTGGCGGAAGTGGTGGGGCAACAGACACTGAGAATTGGAGTAGTAACAAGAAAAATATAAGAAGGATACAATTGATGTGCTTTTCCATTATTACCTGGTTTTGAGTGGAACGGAATTGCTGGCTGTGACCGATCAGGTGTAGATGAACGTTGAAAATAACGTTTAGTCTTGCAAAATGCAAGCTTGCATACTTGTAGAAATGGGATATTAGAAAGAACAAGTTTTAAAATTTTATGTGATTAACTATGTAAGATATTTTAAAATGTATCACTTATTGCATCATGAATCGCGAAGATGTCAGCAAGAATCATTGCTCGTATATAAGATATATTTGGAGATTTTAGTATGTTATATTTAAACAAATTGAATCATAAGGTACGTGTCAAGTCATATCTATATCATGAATGAATTCAAATATCTGTATAAAAAAATAGATCAGTCTTTTTGCTCAAAATATTTAAGGTACAAATGGAGCAACATTGGCAGTCTTCCGAGTATGTTACAGCCGTTTGATCAATTCTAATTTTAAAAGAAAGATACATAGAATATTTCCTTAACAAATAAATCTACCTCTCTGCCAACTTCTTAGTTATTTCAAACAAAACGGTTATTTGGCAAAATATCTAGGCTAATAAATAGAACAATCTCGACAGTTTTTTGATTTTTTGGGCAAGTAAAAATTTGGTTGAAGGCCAGGCCCAGGGCCGGGCATGCCATGCCCTCTTCCCCAGGGTAACATTTTTTTACTTTCTATAATTGGATGTCCGTGTCAGTTTGCGCACACCTCGACTAATTCCAGGGTCACTGAGGTAATGACCAAACATAAGCCCTAGTAGCCCCAAGAGTTTGCTATCAAGGGGATTCGAACCTGAGACCTTAGGTGGAAGCAAACCCCTAAATTTCAAGACAAAACCACTTTGCTAACCCCTTGGGGTTTTCCCCTGGGTACCCTTAGGGCCCAACAATCTCAGTATAGTTGTCCGTTGAAATTCCTTAATCGAGTCACGAAACTAAATTAACTTGAATAATGGAAAAACAATCAATCGCACATACTAGAAAAATAATCAATCACACGACACAAAGATTTACGTAGAAAAACCCAAAACGGGAA
>JAXBDA010008106.1:0-15711 GCA_036023075.1 Gaultheria prostrata | reverse complement strand
CAATCCGTCCACTTCCGTTAATTTTTTTGGCGAAATATATATATTTTTTCCAAATTTGCCCTCGCTTATATTTTTACTTCAACATCTACCCTCTTCCTCCCCTTCCCAAACTCCCTCCCACCAGTTACTTTTTCTCTAATTTTTTTTTCATTTTCATTTTCTATATGCATCCATTCATCCACTGTATACAGGTGCTATATACATACATATATGCGTATCAAGTTTGGGGGTTTTGTAAATCAAGAATACAAAACCCAGTCGATATATTGCTGAAGGATTTGGATTCCTCATCACCAAAAAATTCATGAGTTGAATGTAAATCAAATAATGCAAAAATAATACCCAAAGAATACAC
This sequence comes from Gaultheria prostrata, assembly GCA_036023075.1. NCBI lineage: Eukaryota > Viridiplantae > Streptophyta > Magnoliopsida > Ericales > Ericaceae > Gaultheria > Gaultheria prostrata. Next base: position 15,356 of record JAXBDA010008106.1, on the reverse strand, counting down.
ATCCGTATATTTAGGTGAACAAATAATACAAAACCCAGTCGATCGATCAGAACAAAACCCAACCGTCGTCAATAGGAACAAAACCCAGCCACCGTTAATCGGAACAAAACCCAGCCACCGTTAATCGGACCAAAACCCAGCCGCCATTGATCGAAACATAACCCAGCCACCGTCGATCGTTGAGGGATTGAACTAGGCGCCGTCGACTTGATTCCCGCCTTTGTTGCAGCGGTAAAACGAGAGAGATGAAGAGAAGGTACGTTGTTGCACATGAGAAGGAGGAGAGAGAGAACTACATGGGATTTATCCATGGGGGCATAAATGTCTTTAAGTAGTCTATTTTAACGAAGTTAGGGCTTTTAAACCTTTTCGATAGTTGAGGGGGTGTCGTCGTAGGTTTATTTAGTTTATGGGGTGTCTTTTTCCATTTCGTATAATATAGGGGGTGTCTAGGTGATTTACCCTATAAAATATTAAGTATGATGTAAATAAGATTATCAAACAAACTTAATTTCTATTACTTACATTCGGTTCAAGTATTGAATTTGGTTACTAGTATATCAAATAACCTCTAAGTAAGGACGGGTGTAGAGACATTCAACACCAATACTTTTGGGGGTGGATGAGACATTCAACAAGCTCACCAAAAGCAGCAGTGTTGATCAGGATCTATAACGATCGATGGCAACCATGCTAAGAGATAATTAGCTTTTTGCCTCATCCTTTCATTTCTCAAGCGGGAAAAATGGCGACATGCCAACAACGTAGATAGCGACCAGGTAAATAGCTTCAACTCTTCTTTATCTCTCTTCTTCTCACTTACTTCACCAGGAAAAATGGCAACATTAGTTCAGAACTGAAATCTAGAATCTCATGGGAGCAGCCCCTGCGATGAGTCACGTCCAATCAAGGCTATTTTTGGTACCAATTCGCCTTAAGGTCTTGCTGCTATAGTTTTTAATTACAAGGATTAATAAGATTATGTGTCCTTTCCTAAGGATTGTTGACTAAAGAAAAACTTAACCAAATTTCAATTGAACAGTTGAAATTGTTGAGAAATTAAATTAATTAGACCCCTCTGTCAATCGCCGTCAACAATTTAACACAATTATCTTATGTGTCTATCTTCTATAGTAAAAAACAAGTTTGAAATGTGGTGCCACTCGACTCCCATAGTCCCATGTTGGCATATCCAATTAACAAACCCAAATCTAGACTCATATCCATGAGTTATGGGGGTTACGAGTTTGGGCTGGGTTATAGTTAAAATAGTCTATGGCTCTGTTCACTTATCGGGAGTGTTGTATGGGAAATGTATTCTTACGAAAATTGCATTGAAGTGAAAGGACATGGAAATTTATTTTCCCGCATGTGTTCTGTTGGCAAAGCGATTTGCAGAAAAATTAAAATTTGTCAATTTAGCAGGTGTTTTGCAAGAAAGTACATACTTCTTACTAGGAAAGGAAAGTTGAAGTTGTGGGTCCTAGAACTTTTCTGGTAATTGAACAAAAAGAAAATTCCAGCAAAATTAAATTTCACATCATTTCCTGTCCTTTCTATGCAATTGAATGAGGCCTAGTGTTTGCGCTATGGATAAAGTAGTTTTATGATTAAGGTTTATACAAACTCTATTCGTTATCCATGTGGTGAAAATAGTTTTATGAGTGAGGTTTATACAAACTCTATTCGTTATCCATGTGGTGAAAGCAAAATAGCCAAGTTACCAACTTCTGTCATCAATTTGTTAGAATTTAATGTCGGGAGTTTAATTGAAGCACAATTTCAGGTGTTTAATAGAGGTTTCGTTAAGTTCAAGTATTTATGAGACATTTGAGTGCAACATAGTATTCCTGCAAACTTGAAATCACATTCTTTTTTTCATTCTTCTCAAGTTTGTTGCCATCCAAACTCATCCTATGTTCCTTTTGTCTATCTAGGATTTTCAGTATTTTGCTATTCCAAATGGTTCCTAAACGGGTGTCTGTACGTTGTGTTTAGGAGACTTGGAGTGGACTATCTTGATCTATATCTCATTCATTAGCTAGTGAGCTTGAAATCAGTAGGGTATGATGTGACTTACAGTAAGAAGGACCTTGTTGCTATGGATTTCAAGTCTGTTTGGGAAGCCATGGAGGAGTGCCACAGTCTTGGCCTCTTAAGAAATATAGGAGTAAGCAACTTCTCTTGCAAGAAGCTTGAAAAGTTGCTTCTTACATCGAAGATCCCTCCTGCTGTAAATCAAGTGAGTGTCATATTAACATGTACTTGAGCTAGTGTAGAAAAACCCATAGGTTTAATTATTTATGTTCTTCCATAATCAATAGTTATCATGAGAGAGATATCGACATCCATGTTTTTTGTGTCTTGCAATTTGCAGGCATATAGTTTTTTGGTTGTACATGTGCTTAGGTATTAGGGATCCAATATGGCCTTTCGGTTGGGATTGTTGGAAAAGGGTTTTGAAGCATTCTTGATTCTTTGATATCTAGTCCAGATCTAAGAAACTAGTCAGCTTCCATTACCCAGAGGTCTAGATGAATTCACCTCATTTAGAAGGCAAAATATATGTAAATATGAACAACACCCAAGGGATTCTTTGATTTGTTATTACTTGTTTGGAGCTACGACTATTTTCTTGTTTTCTGATGGAATGCTTTTGTTTTTACTTGGTTACCAGCCAATGTTTATCATCACTGTCAATCTTTTAGGGTTGATTCAACTGTTTCTAAACCAAATGAATCTGCAGTTTTTACTCTATCGATCTTATGATTTATCGAGGAAGTTATTCAGACGTATCGAATTTATTGGTGGATTGAAAGGTGGAGATGAGCCCACTTTGGCAGCAAGCAAAGTTGAGGGAGTTCTGTCATAGAAATGGTATACATATTACTGCATACTTACCTTTAGGTGGAAGAGGTACGGTATGGGGAACCACCCAAGTTCTTGATTGTGAAGCACTGAAAGAGATTGCTGAGGCCAAAGGAGAGACAATTGCTCAGGTAACATTTTTTCATCAAAGTATGATGAACCTCTACTATTGTACATATCCGCGCTCATCTATCTTGTTGAGATCACACACACACACACGCACGCGCTTTAGCGCTTAATATGATTGATAAGGCGCAAGGCGTGCTTTTTGTAGTTTCAGGTGAAAATCACGGAATAAGGCGCATTTAGAGCACATTGGGAAGCGTCCCAAGTATCTGAGGGCCAAGAGCCCCATGGCATTCCACCACCAAGCCTCGAGAGCCAAAACACGAAGATTTGGCTAAGGCTCGAGAAGTTCAATGGTCACAAAATCAAGCCGGATGGCAAGGGGTGACCAAAACATGAAGAATCAAGCAAAACAGGGCAAGGTATCGATACCCCACTCCTCGGTATCGATACCAAAGTGCTCCATGTAATGCCAGAAAGTCCAGCCCACTGGGTATCGATACCCATGCCTTTGGTATCGATACCAGATTGCTATGTTTGAAGAATTAAAGGTAGGTATCGATACCCACTCCTTGGGTATCGATACCAAGTGGTCCAGACAGCTATTTTGAGTAGCTTTATTACTTTCCATTTTTGAAAACTTTCACCTTTATGGTTGCTTTTAGAATATTTTGTAAAGGGAGAGAGTGTGATGTATATATCTCTCCTTCCCTCTCTCTCTCCCGACTTTCCTTCACTTTACATTTTAGTTACTTTTAGTCATTTTGCTCTCTCCTCCATTGTTGTTGAGCATTTTTAGCTTCAATTTCTCAAGAACTCAACTAAGATTAGCTTGTACTTTACTTTCCCGTTTATTAATAGTTGTTGTAATCTCCGGATCTACGTAGAAATCTAGTTTGTTTGTGTTTTCACCGGTTAAATCTTATCTCTCCTCTCCTAGCATTTTCCTTTGAAATCTTAAGTAGTAGTTGTTTGTTGTTTTCTCAAGAGTTATTGTTGTAGGCAAACTTAGGATTAACACTAAAAATCAGTTTTTAAGAATCATTTGTCATGTTCTTTATTTCCCTTACAAAAATGGTCAAGTTTTCTAGTATGTTGATCGAGTAGTTTACGTAGGCTTGGTCATGGGGTGATTAGCACCCCGTGACTTCAGTTGATTCGCTCTCATTGCCATATTGAACACATCGTTTGTTTAGCAAAGGGATATGATTGATTTTACGTACCAAAGACCGGGTTTGTTAATCTCTTTGATCACACGTAGCCAAGGGTTTATCCATTTGGCACGTGTGATGCTTAGGGCAATGTCAACTCGGTCGTTTGCCAAATGAACAGAAAATTCCTAGTCTTTGCTAAACACCATTTCTAGTTTAAATGAGTTTAAGTTCCAAACCTTCCGTTCGGAGATGTTTAACGACATCTCCAAAGCCGGTTATTTTAGAGGAGAATGAATCGAGCCGAGTCATGGGTGTTGAAATCCCCTAGACATTGCCTTAGTTTAATTTAGTCTTTTTAATTAATTCTGAGTCATTCTCGAAGTCGAGAGAATTCCACCCCAAATCACAAATCAAAGTTTGCCGCTTCAAGGCTAAAAACCCTCATGCGTAAGACAAGTTTCATGCTCGGTACCTTCGGTCCCTGAGGATTCGATCCGGTCTTACCGGTAATTTTCTATCTCCGACATTAGCCCTACGCTTCGGGCAAGCCAATTAATAAACAAAGTTGGGAGCAAAGCAAAGTATTTACTTTCCCTTCAATGTTCTAAAAATCGCCAAGCGCTAGTAGGTGGAAAAGGGGCGCCTAGTGGGGACTAGGTGGGGTTTAGGCATCCACTAGTTAGCGTTGGACCACCGCCTAGCGCCTAAACTGTGACTAGTTGGTCTAGGCGGCCCACTTTTAGAACATTGATCCGTGCACCCTTTAGGAACTTCATTAAGTGTTGGGCCAAACACTAGGTCTATTGAAAGCAAGTATAAAGGACCACTTTGTATCAGAATCGGTTTGGATTGGGTGATTACATGATTGGAGAAGGAAAAAGTGAAAAGAAATAGACTAGCCTGCTTCTGTGTAATCCTTCCAGTTTGATAGTTTGAGAGGAGAGAAATCAGAATAGAGAGAAACCATAGATGTTTAAGGTTTGGAGTTTGAATCTCTCTGAACTGAAATACTTGGATTGAAAAAGTTAAGATAATTTCATTTCAATTCAACACTTGAGGTGGAAAACGGGGTAATGGGTATCTACGATCTTGTCATATATCAAGTTGTTAATGGGAAAAATTTAATTATTCACGAGAAGAAGGGAAAAAAATTGAAATCGCGACTTGCTATGTGTCCACAGGCCTCACACCATGAATCTCAAACTGAAGAAAGAACAAATAATACTACTCTTTTCGTTCATCAATATTTTAGTGGCATCAAAGAATTGATTTCTATGTTGGTCCGATCGATGTATTTTGTACATCGTTGTGATGATTGAAATGCGGCTACATATGTTGAAAAGGTTTGCCTAAGATGGATTTATGAGCAAGGGGTGAGCCTTGTTGTGACGAGTTTTAGCAAGGAGAGAATGAAGGAAAATATAGGCATATTTGATTGGAAGCTAAACCATGAAGATTGTCAAAAGATAGAACAAATTCCACAGGAAAGAGCCTGGCTTGGACGTGAATTCATATCAGAAAATGGCCCTATTACCTCTTTTGAGGAGCTCTGGGATGGGGAGATGGCAAGTTTTTCTACAACCAGATAAAGAAAAAACGTTTATTGGGGAACCACAATGTAGCATCGACTTTCGCATTTGCTTCCCCGACATTTGACCGTCCTATCAATTGCTCTTGCTGTTTCATTTATTATAATATTTATTTTATTCAGCGCGTTTACTTTTGTTATGAATATGTCATTTGATTGTTCTCTCACTCGTGTGCCTTATGGTCTCTTTATTTCTCCTGTAATAGCTTGTACACAAGTAGGCCTGCTAGTGGATCCAGGGCCAGCCCTGAGAACGGCACCACGCCATGGCTTAGGTCCCCCAATTTTTGGCCAAATAATAGGGCCCCCGAATTTCTAAATCATAATAAATTCTATATAGGTTTGTCTCTTGACATATAGCAGTCCAGTGGTCCAACAATAATGCTTTAATTGTGTATGTGCTAGATCTTGTGTTCAAGTCTTGCTAATTGCAGTTTTTTGAAGCCTTGACATTTGGAATATGCACAAAAATTTCTAAACAATTGCGGACGGGAGACTCAAACACGAAACCTTGCATTCCCAGTCTTACTCTTCTCTAACGACCACTGCACGAAGGCAATTTAAGTACTCATTGTGAACACCAAATATATATACAAGTTTTAAAAAGGTCCCATTGTTAAAACTCGTTTAGGACCTCGAAAATCTTAGGGCCAATCCGATATTCCCGATCCGATAATCTCATAGTCCGGATCTGAATAAAATTTAGGATCCAATCCGATTAAGATCCGGATCCGATTAAGATTAAGATCCGGATTGACGAAAACAAAACCCTTCATTTTAATATAACTCGACATAAATTCCACTACTACAAAAACCTTAAATCATGACAGTCAAAAAGTGTCATTAAACACAAAAGATGACAGTTTTAAAAGTGTCATATTTGGAGGTGACATTAAAAGTCTAGATTCGTTATGACAGTAAAAAAATGTCATTGAAACATAAGCAATAAAAGATGACAGTTTTAAACTATCATCTTTTCTATACTCCATTCCAAAAAAAAAAAAAATCGAGTTCGAACACATGGCTCTTGCATGACCGCCCAGTGGAGCCGCCCCCCGTGGAGCTTGTGTGGCGCCTATGTAGCACTTGTGTGGCGAGCAAATATTTGCTTGCCGGCCCCAGGACTTGAACTCAAGAAGTTGAGTTCCTTGCGCGGGCGTGATACCAACTGATCAAGCACACTTGTTAACAAAAAACCAACAAAAAATTTATACTATATTTTCGAAAAATTTTAAGCTGAGCACTTTCAATGTCAGTTTTGGATTAAACTGTCATCTTAGACATTGAAAGTATAAGATGACAATTTTAAACTGTCATCTTATATGTTTCAATGACGCTTATAAAGCGTCATAAAAAATTCAGATTTTCAATGTCAGTTACATAAGTTCAGACTTTTAATGTCACTTTTAAGTAAAAATTGACATTAAAGAAAGAGATAATAATTTCACTTTTATTCTAAACTGTCATCTTATATCACAAAAATGACAGTTTTTAGGATAGACTGACATCAAAATTCTACCCTCATATTTTCAATGACAATTTTACAAAAATTGTCATTGTTTCAATTTTTGGTGTGTCATCTTTAACCATTTTTATAGTAGTGTTCCTTTTATTTCCTAAAATTCTGCACCCCACCGCGGGGGGAAATCGCTGATCGGATCAAGATCCGGATTGCCGTTAACGGATTTGTCGATATTGAATCCAGTTTCGGATCCGATCCGGTCCATTGACAGACCTAGTACACAGTGGTTAGTGGCTTATTCTTGTTATCAATGATGTTATTTCTCGTCCCAGACGAAAAAATAAGTTTGAAGTTTTTTTCAGCACTTTAACTTCTGTTGGGATACGGTGAACATACATTCCTGGTGATACCAAAACAGGGTCTGTATATCAATTACCTCACCTAACTTATATGGGCCGAGGATTTTGTTGGACCATTTGAGTAAGCCCGAACCTTTCTAGGAATTATAACAATTTGATTAAATAAAAGAAAAAATGCTAACCTCCACACAATAGGTGGAGAAAAATAAGTAGTAGAAAGTATCCAAGAATATGCATTGATATCCGAACTAGTTCATCATTATATGCATATTATCATTCACCTATTGGCTGGAGGTTAGCAGGATCCTAAATAAAATTATGATGGAAAGTGAAAGTGAGATGAAAAAAAAAGTGCAAAGAAAAATTATACCCTCCTATTTGTTTTTGTTAAAATAATTTTTTTCGTAAGATTGTTACAAGAAAATACATAGTCGTTAAATTACCATTAACCTATAAAATGGACTATGGTACGATAGCAACATTAATGTTACGTGGGAAAGAGAATCATCTAATTTTCAAATGAGTGAACAAAATTGGACTCTAATGTGGAGTCCCGTAAGAATTGGCAACTTTGACAAGACAAAAAATTTCCCGTGTGTTTTTAGAAAGAAAGTGAAAGTAATGAAATTATATCTAAAAGAGTCATGAAATTATGTCTAAAAGAGTCTTACACAAAAATTCACTTCATAGCATTTTGCCATTTTCTATTATTTTCGAGTTAATCGAACACAAGAAAAGTGATTTTTTGTGTGCGTTTGTGTGTTTCTTTTATTTCTCCTCTAACTAAATGGGGAAATTAATTTTGGATTATTCTCCTCCTCACATAAGTTCAAGGTTGCTGTTTGGATTATGAATTTGTGAAGACATTTTCGATGAGATAAAGTAATGAAGCAAAGGAAGAAGTGAAAATGATAAATAAATAAGAGTTAAAAAAAAATCACTTCATTGCATTTTTTCTATTATTTTCGAGTTAATCAAACACTAGAAAAGTGATTTTGTGTGTGTTTGTGTTTCTTTTTTCTTTTATTTCTCCTCTAACTAAATGGGACCTATGAAATTAATTTTGGATTATTCTCCTCCTCACATAAGTTCAAGGTTGCTGTTTGGATTATGAATTTGTGAAAACATTTACGAGGAGATAAAGTAATGAAGCAAAGGATGACGTTAAAATGATAAATAAATAAAAAATTCCCTATAGGAATATTTTTTTCTGTTTGATCAGGTACTAAAAGCAATTGCTATTGAGGGAAGGTGCACTTTAATCTTAAAGCGCGGCGCAAAATTTTGCACTTAGCGACAGACAGATATGAGGCGCTTCGCAATGCTGGTCATACAACACCAACGAGTGGAGGCAATTAGTTATCCCTAGCTACGGTTACCCCGAGCCAGCAAAGGATACCTCAAGCACAAGATGGATGTTGACCCCGTAAAACCAAGACTCTCTATTGATAAATCTCACCTAGAATTATGACCTCATTCTTTTGTGACCTGCATTTGCTAAAAAGTAAATGAGCATTCATCATTTTTGATGTAGTGCTACCTAGCTCTGACTGTTTGTCATGTGGGTACCCTAATTTTAATTTCACAGGTCACAGAAGAAAAAGTGTAGACTTTGTACTAATTAAAGCAGATCAATAATTTTCTTTTTCAGCTTTGCATAGGGGGCAATAGGGTATGGCATGTGGAAAGGCCATCATTAAGGTTTTCACCACTCCCAAGTCCCATCTCCCTCACTACTTCACAACTAGTACCACTGTAGCTAGTGCTAATCTCCTCTAATAGTTACTACTCCCTCCGTCCCAAATTGCTGGACCCTCTTTCCATTTTGGATTGTCCCAAAATATATGTCCTATTTCTAAAAACATTCATCAAAATAGGAGTACTTTCTAGTTTTACCCTTAAAAAGTACTTTTTCTATCTCAATTGGCTTGTCCTTTATCTTTTATTTTATAACGGTTTTTATGATTTTAAAACTTTGTACAATAAAACTAATTGATATCTATCAAACAAGATTCATATTGCATATGTTTTTGAGTTTTATATAAAAAATTAGCCTCACAAAATTGGCTTCATTAATATTGACTGGACTTAGGGGCAAAACAGAAAAGGCAATACAAAATTTTCACACCCCTTAATAAGTTGGATTCCCCAAAAGAGTCATACAAATTGGGACGGAGGGAGTATTATTCAGTAGTTTCGGAGCACAGTCACGTAGTATTTTAAATTACTCTAGCATCACATATTTATGTGGGATTTACATTCTTAGTTGTGGATCTTATAAGCATGTGTCGTATTAGAGTGATCTGGATCACCACGAATAGATAAATATCACCATCATTCGGTCAAGCATTTGAGAAAATAAGTCCATGAGGTTCTGTACTCTCTATATCATGTGTTTGGGATAGGACATTGACCACTTTTGTTGAAGTATAAAGATCATAGTTATGAAATTAACTTTATCAAAATAGGCTCTATGGTGTTTTCTCTCGGCAAAATTTTATTCTTTAACTATGGGAAATGATTTTCACACTCCCTATCTTATAATTCATACTCCCTTTTTTTTGTCTTTATCCATATAAATTTTTAATATTGCCCTTTTTCAATACACCTTTGTCACACATCCAAGGGTAATATTGTAAATTCATGAATATAAAAACAAAAAAAGGGAGTGTGGATTGTAAAATGGGGGTGTGAAAATCATTTCCCTTTAACTATTTGGACCTGCTATTGATATTTGCTTAAATAATGGTAAAAGTGAAGTCCATATTAAATTCTCTCCCTTAGACCTCGATTAACAAGGTTAAATTGGGCATAACGAGTACAATGCGAAGTCTGGATATGATGGAACTATCACGAAAAGGTCAAAAAAAATGCCTCATCTCGTGGAATTAACCAAACAGGTCCGGACCTCCATGTTCCCGATTTTTTTTTTATAATCCGAACCGTCCAATGTGTTTAAAACGTGTTTTTAAGGGGCCCCGCGAGAAATCATAAAAAAAAATACCGGGAAGACCTTGATCCGAGCAGTTTTTCACAAAAACTGTACATTTAAACACATTGGACGATTCGGATTTTGTAAAAACAAATTTAAAACCTTCAAAACACCTAAAAGCTTCCAGTCAGGGATCCCTGACCCTGACTGGAAGCTAGCCATATATATAATATATATTATCACCAAACGGTCCCATATGTAGATCATGTAAGAACTATCCATGGAAAACCATAATTTTAATAATAAAAGGGACGGAGTGAGTATCTTGAAAAAAATGAACAATTCTAAATTATGAATTCATCGGGCGGTTTTATACAAGTGATTTTACTTTGGGGCTCCCTTTTTTGATGCAGTCATTCCAAAATTTAATGAAGTTACAAAACTACCATTTTCAAAATATAAAAATTACTGGAGGCACTCCACCTCAAATTATCTTCTCATTTACTGAGACACTCCAAACGGAAAAATAAACCAAAATCTCTCTCTATTAATTGCAAACTTCAAACACCCTCATAAATTAAGGATCAACAAAGACATCAGTAGCAGTCCAAACCAGCTTCAAAGAAGCAAAAATCAAAGGCGTAGCAGCATGAACCAAAATTAGACTAATGATCCAAAACAACTAATGTTAAAAAATTGACAAAAGTTAAATATTAGTGCTAATAAACTGATGTTAAATACCAGTTTCAAACAAAAACAACTAATGATCCAAATTAATGTAAAGAAATGGGTCGGTTATATGTAAAGCAACAAAGAGATGATTTGTAAAGTACAAATACAAATGGATCAGTTAAATGTAAAGAAACCCAATTCATTGACACAAAAGAGATGATTTTCACGCCACATATAAAGGAAATTGCAAAATGTAAGGAATGCATATTCAAACCACATGCAACAAACAGAGATATAATCTATAACATGATCAAACAGAATGCAAGCCAGATGCGCTGATCGGGAGTAGCTGCCGACGACGAAAGGTAACGGGAAACGGCACTTGATGGGTAGGGCTTGAGTGGGCGTCTATTTTTCTTCTTCCGTTAACAGAGAAGCAGAGGAGAAGAGTAAAATTATTTTGGAGTGCCTGCAGTAATTCATAGAACTTGCAAAATGGTAGTTTTGCAAAGCCACTATAGCTTGGAGTGCCTGTATCAATTTTTGAAGTGTGATTATCAATTCAAAGAGAGAAAGGTAATGGGATTCATTGAATTACTTGACCTGTTCATTCAATGGGTCAGACAGTAGCCAAGAAACAAGAAATTGAAAGACTTTTTTTAATTAGGAATTTCTACATAAAATAATATCTACTCCCTCCGTCCATTTTTCATTGTCCAATTTCGTAAATCTAACTTTTTATGGAAACATTATCATTTCACTTTACCACTGACTTTTCAAAATAGGCTATATTGAGAAAGGCAAAATAAAAAATATATCAACTTTTACCCATTAATTTTTTGAAAAAAGGATGGAGGTACTAGGGAGTGTCATTCTACAAAAGAAACCTATATTTTTACACGCATCTTGTTTTTTTGCTCCAATTACCCGAAGAAGAGAAGAGCAGTAGCTTATTCACTTTGTGGTGTTTATGAAATTGTTATGGGCCCTTGTCGATTGCACATAACTCAACTTTAATGAGGTTAAAATCCACTCACAAACACCTTAGCCGCACCAAAAACAAAAAAAGCTTGCACGCCAAGGTATTATCGATCTTTCATCATTGGAAAATAATAATTGGTGCTTACATTTTTCAAATTTAGAGAGAGATAGGGAGAGACTGAATTGGGATTGGAGACACACAAAGGATGTGGTTTTTGTGGTCATCACCAATCATTTGGATTTCTGTAAAAACAAAAAAAAATCTCCCGTAGTGGGACGTGATATCTTGGCGTGCCATTGACAGCATTTTTGCCGTGATATGTTAGGTGTCCAATGATCGGTTAGGCCGGTCGGTAAATTTGCTTTCACATAATTGATTAAAGTTCGATTCTTAGAATCGGGATATAAAAATAATGTTCCTAGATTTTTATAAATTTTTTAATTTCAACGTGAATGACTTGTGTTTAACCGGACTAGGAGAGATTTAGTTGAGCTGCACTAACCTTTGAAAAGTAAACATTTTTTGTGCTATATTCACATCTCTATTTCTAACCCCACCCCCATTTGCATCAAAAGCCCCACCCCAATTATTTATATTTCCCTCCACCCGAAATTAAGGAAAAGATAAAGATCTCCAAAGGAAAATCATACAAATCTTAGACCGTTGAAATTTACAAGTACATTACTATATGATGATTGGATCATTTTCCATCATCCTCTAATATGTTTTTATTTCATTTGATTTTTCACTTGAAGTTCCTTGTCACTGACAGGATATGTGTAGAGTAATACAGTTACTATCACTACAAGGTGTCGATGTTGATCCATCAATTCTAATTTAGAATATGACAACACCCGCTAACTTAGAAGTCCAATTGTTTTTAAGCAAATGTTAATGCCAATGCTTTTGATTGTGTTAAAATTTTAATACATAAAATGCTTGTACTCATGTGCAATGTACATGTTTTTTATGCATTGGAGTTTTGGCACAATCAAAAAAAGTTTTGACATTATCACTACTCCCTCCGTCCCTTTTTCAGTGTGTTATCTGGGAATTCCAATTATTTTCTCTCACATCAACTTTTATAACTTTTACATCTATTTTTCATTACTTACCCTTATCAATATAATAATACCCACTAACTCTTTAAAAAAGAATCTACTTTTAAGGGCAAAATAGGAAATGTACCCGCTAACTTTTTAAAACACATACTTATTAAGTGACAGTCAAAAATAGAAATGTACACACTATAAAAGGGACGGATGGAGTATCATTTTTTTAACCCGAGAATAGAAATGCGAAAATCAAAAAACATGATTTTTTGAAAAGAATTCAAAATCAAAAAACATGATTGTGTTAAACAGTTTGTAAATGACACTAAGAGTAAGATCTGATCCCAAAATTATCCAAATGGGGCCAGTCAATCTACTAAGCCAGCGTGACAAATTGTCACGTCTTGATGATTTTTTATGTTTTAGGTTTTTTATTACATAGCCGTAAAATCTTATCCATTCTACGTTGACAAAAATATTATTTTTACATTTTGGCCTTAAATTTTGAAATTCCACATGAATGCCCACATTCTTGGGGTTATTAGAAATAAGCAATATAAAAAATTAAATAAAAAAGTTACTTAAATCACAATTTCTTACTTGCTTATTCTTTTTTGTTCCCTCCCAGAATTAAGAATCTGTTCCCACGAAAGAAGCTTATATGCTCATTTTAGGGTGAGTTTCCGGCTAAAAACTTTACTTTTAGCATCCCAACTCTTAGTTGTTAAAAGTACAAAAGTGATTTTAGCTGGATAAGAGAAAATTGACTTTTAGCAATTTAACTTTTAAACTTTTATGTAAAATTATTTCTTAGCATTGCTAATAAAAACGAGAAAACTCGTCCTTGAGCAAACAGTCAATCTCTTCGTCTAATAAACTTTTGACAAGTCGTATAGAAGTTGAACTCTTGGAACTTTTAATTGGTATGGCAACTTGTAAAGGAGATGAAGATTGATAGGAATCCTTTGCTTTTTAATTTATGTTTCCTCGTGGAATACACTTTTACGGGGAGTGATTTCCACGCCCAAATTGATATCCACATCCCAATTTTTTTGGCCTATTAGACAAATTTTATGTGTAAGAGTTTCACTAAAAAAGACAACAAAAAGTGTGTATATCAATTTGAGGGTGTGAAAATCAATACCTACTTTTATTAAAAAGAAAATTCTAAAATCAGCACAGTGGACTATCGTTAAAATTTTAAAAATATACTAAAGTAAAGTGTGTGAAAATATGTTAAAAATAGTAAAAAGTAGACTAAAGTGTGTTTTTTAATCTTCTTATTTGCTTATTATTAGCCCACAATATAAGGACCCTTATCAAAATTGCAGGATTTGGTCCATTTGTATGTAATAGTGACACTTCTGACGAGTAAGTACGTATTATTGAATCATATAAAACGAAGGAGTATGAGTTCGGGGCGCTAATCGAGCCAAATAAGCCAAGCATAATACTCCCTATGTCCCTTTTTAAGTGTGTTGCCTCATAATTTCAACTTATTTTCTCTCACATTAAGTTTTACAACTTATACATTTACTTTCCACTACTTACCCTTATCAATATAATAATACCCACTAACTTTTCAAAAATGAATCTACTTTTAAGGGCAAAATAGAAAATGTACCCACTAACTTTTCAAAACACACATTTATTAAGGAATAGCCCAAAATGGAAATATCTACACTATAAACGGGACGGAATGAGTATTGCTTAATTAGACTTAGCTCAACTCCTTATTACATGTGTTCCATAGGTAGCTCTCCATACAGATTTAGGTGGTCACTTGAACACCTTAAAATAAAAATTGTGTAGAATACATGTAATATTTCGGGTTTTATTTTAGTTTATCCTTTTCTTGAACACCCAGACCAAAATATTTGAACACCCTATGCATTTGAACACCTTACCCAAAAAATTAGCGGTGAAATTTCACGGAGACCCCCTCATCTATGTCTCTGGGACACAGAGACCCCCTCACGTTTAAAACACCCAAACACACCCCCTCAACTATAACCGTTACCCAAATTCACCCCTTCTGTTAAAAATCCTTCCGTTAAAAAAACCCAATCACTAATTTGGAAATTTTTTGGACAGAAATGCCCTTGAGGACAGTATACACCAGTAACCATTCTCCTCCCTCTCTCTCCTCCACACCCATTCACGATCTCTCTCTCTCTCTCTCTCTCTCTCTCTCTCTCTCTCTCTCTCAAACACGAAGAAA
>JAXBDA010008105.1:0-15712 GCA_036023075.1 Gaultheria prostrata | reverse complement strand
GTGTGTGTGTGTGTGTGTGTGTGTGTGTGTGTGTGTGAGAGAGAGAGAGAGAGAGAGAGAGAGAGAGAGAGAGAGAGAGAGAGAGAGAGAGAGAATGACAGGAGAAAAAAGCTCATGGTGAAGTGTTTTTTATACCGAGGCGAACGCGTAGGAGTAAGGTGCAAGTAATATTCATCTCATGGAATCATGGATTATGTCAACAAAATGACCAATAAATTTATTACCGCGTCCTCATCGATTGGTTGAAAATTTAAATACCCAATTTTTAATTTTCTTCTTTGATTAATGAAACGCTATAAGAACATAAAAATGTGAGCATTTTAATAGTACCGAAAATAAAAATAAATATGTGAAAGAAAAGTGGCGACATTTGACAAGTCAGAGTCGGTGGATAAGATCTATCATGAGGTAAGGGAGACATAGATACACTTAAATAAAAGATAGAAAACAATTTCCTTATTGAGAGGAGAATGACTTATAATTAGTTTTTAATTAGAATTCCAAGATTTCAAATGATTTATACGTAATTAGTTTTTCCACCAACTTATTAAGATATAAAACTGGCACACGAGAGTTTTTATTCAAGAAAGAACTAGCCCGAGTAAACCGGCCGGATATTTTGCCCACAAATTGCTGTCCCATCCTCCATTTGCTGACACGTGTCCTCCTTAACCCCGAGTTAACTCCAGTCAGACATTTGCTCCAACACCACAGTAGAATTAATAATAATATGCCCGTCCAACACCCGCCTAGGCAGGATCACCAAACTGCAAGTCACAGTTCTTATAAATTGCAATCCATGACTCGTGATCGTGTGAATCGGTCTGAACCAAAGTCCTACAAAAATTAAGGTATTTTTTTCATGCAATTTTTTTCAGTAATTTTAATATAACTGAATTCTTGCTAAATTGTTAGTGACCACAAATTCAAAAGTAATTCTTGCTTCTTGGAAATCTTTTAAGTTCTAGATGATTGATTGCCGTTGCCGAGATGAAGGGAAGTGGAATCACATGTTGTGCGTAGAGGTGTTAAATGGGCCGGGTTGGCACGGACATAGCACGACACGTTTAAATGTGGCACGGCATGACACGAGCACGGCACGAATTTAGACGGGCACGACACGGAGTGGGCTGGACACGGCACAGGGCACGGCCCACGGCACGACATAACAAATACTAATTTTTAATGTACCAAAAAAATTAATTTTTAATGATGAATTTTCTAATTATATGTTATACAATTTTTAATAAGTTAATACAAATATTTTACAAATCTCAATTTGTTTTACTTTAATGATAATTTTCGTCTGATAAAATGCCTACTGATACGCTATCGGCTTAGTTTTTTGACTTAAGTGGAGCTCGGGTTGTTCACTATAAGACTGTAATGCCTCAAAATGCATTAAATGTGATCCGATCACACGGTCGCCAATATCCAATGTTTGTTCTTTTTGTACTATTTTAAAGTTTAATAAATTCTTCTTGATGTTTGTTCAAAAAGTATAGCTATAGTTATACAAAAAAAAAAAAATCGACTAAACTCGGCTAGATTAAACGGAACTCGGCTAGATTATACAAATATTTTTTCAACGAAACTCAGATATGTGCCGGCACGAGCATGACACGACAAGGCACGATAAAAAAATGGCATGGCACAATGCAACAAGATTAAGTAAATGGGCTTGCACGGCATGACACGATTAAGAAATGGCACGGCACGATTTGGTAAAGGGCCGGCACAGCATGATTTGGTAAATGGGCCGGCACAGCACGCCACGAAGCACGGTTGGCACAAAACTAAATGGGCCATGCCGGCCCGACCCGTTTGGCACCTCTAGTTGTGCGCCCATTGGCCGTCCGATCGTGTTTTGAACGACTGGGATGTGTTTTGATTTTTTACCGGTAAAATAAATTAAAATTGATTTTTACATGTAAAAATAAAGCAAAATTAAATTAAAATTGCCGAATGCATCCGTGCCGTCCAAAACACGATCGGACGACCGAGAGGTGCACAGCACCCCGGTAGACCTCAATCCCACATTCTTTTAATCATTAAGTGTAAACGTGCCAATATTCGAATAAATAATCTCAATCAGAACTTTTAAAACAAAGACTTATAAAGTCAAAAGCCTTCACCGCTAAGCAAAAAGAACCAAAGTAATTCAGTTCAGACGTTTTAAAATCTCTTGATACAAGAATAAAGAGTTAAATGAGTTCTTTAATTTGGTGTCAAGAAAATTAAAAAATCATTTACAGAAGTACTTCAGTTTTTTATCCGACCATACATCCATTCGTAGAGGATCAACTTTTTTTAACAGAGGAAGTGATTAATAATGATATTTTATATATTTTTTGTGCCTTACTACAATTTCAAATGTTTGTCCCGTTACCTTTTTTTTTTTTTAAGGACAAAAAGCCCCACTTCCTAATAATGTAACGAAACTGCACTCTTTTTCTGTGAAAAATGCCAATTATAATGCAAAATGTAAATTCAGCTTTCGGAGACACCAAGAATGAATTCCTGGAAATTGTGCATAAAAATGGAAAGATTGATACAAAAATTCTATATTATGAAATAGATCAGATTTTTACTTTGTCATTTTAGTGGAGTATTAGTCCTATCGGGTTTCTCATTAATTTTTGGATGTTATGCCCAAAAATCAAACCTTAATATACAGGTGATTTTAGTTGGTTCATTTTCTTCCTTAGTGTATTGAATATTATTCCCTTGATTTTTCCACATTAATTTTCTCCTGCAAAGTTCCACACATACTGTAAATCACTGAAAATGTCCTAAAACCTCCGTCCTGTTAGGGGTACAATATTTTAGTATACACTAAATGTCCACTGCTTTTATAAGACCCATTTCAGGGTCCCACACAAATGGTTTGAGCCGTTCAATATTTTAAAAACACTTTTTAATAGTCACTCTTATAAATCAGCTCATTTTAACATTGGTAAGGACTCAATCGATTATTTGCCCAGTTTCATGTCAGTAAATTGGGCGTAGAATCGATCGAGTCCTTATCGATGTTAAAATGAGCTAATTTTTAGATTGATCCTTAAAAAAGTATTTTAAGAACATTGAGCGGCTCCGATTATTTGTGTAGGTCTCTGAAATGGGGTCCCATAGAAAGAGTGTATATTTGGTGTACACTAAAATGTTATACACCCATAGTTTTATGATTTTTTAACGTCTTTCTGAGCACCCTGTGTTCTAGGTGAGTTGACTACCACTTTGTCAATACCTCAAAATTCTTTGAATTGAGCACTTTATTTTTTTATTGAAAAACATGACCTGGAATTCATGAGAAAACAAATACCTAGGCAATTGCTAGATTGAACGCTTCGATACATAGAAGAATTTGTTTACTATCCTAAATTAATTCATTATCGAATCATAGTCAATCCATAAAAAGAGGAGATTCGAATATTCATGTCGTAGCCTTTTTCAGTAACCAAAATAGACCGAGATCAAAGACTACAAATCAAGATCCATTAAACAGAAAACATATATAGTAGGAGTATATTCTATGTAAGCAAAACTATTTTTTTTATTTTTATTATTGGTAGAAGAATATGAATATCATAAATACATCAAATTGGAAACAAGCTCAAATTAAATCACTATAAACCCAACCCAACTAATAATACCATAATCGGGAGAAATAATCACAACAAATACAAGCAAAGAAAACTCACACGCAAGTGGATAGATTTAATCTCCTAACCTCCTACTAAGATGCAGGAGTCATGACCCAAACAAGCTAGCTCAAGTTAGTTACAGAAGACAGACCCAAATTTTTCCATTCAACTAATCTAGTTAGAGAATTTACACGATTTTTTTAAACTTACATGATGGAACAATTGTCTGGATTTTGGTTCGTAGCCTCATACCCATGACCCGGTCCATAATCATACAGGTAGTGGTTCCTAGTCTCATACCCGTAACCCGGTCCATATGCAAACGAATTTTGGTTCCTAGTCTCATACCCTTGATACGATCCATTTACATAGGGGTTATACGAGTTATAGCCCCCTACTGGAATCTGCAGTGTGCCGTCACTGTGGTCGCTGTACTCCACCGGACCCACACTCAGCAGCTCGGAAGATCCCACTTTCTTCCTCAGCAACGTTGTAAGCGCCACCGCGTCAATCCCATCTCCGATCAACACTATGTGGTTCTTGTCCTGCCCTACAAAAGCTACGGATTGCAGCCCTACAATTATACAAATAACACCCGTAATTAATTAGCGAATGTTATTTTATTGAAATGGAAATTAAGATACATTCTTCAGCATATTATTAACGATTTTTGTGTAAATTTTTTCAGCAATTTTAATATAACCGAATTCTTGCTAAATTTTTAGTAACCACAAATTAAAAAGTGTGAGGGAGCAAAATATGAATCAGTGTTTCGATTGCGCAGAGCAATTTCCAGAGTCTTGGCTTTACGAAAATTTTAAAATCTAGATGACTGATTGCCGTTGCCATTCTTTAATCATCAAGACGTGCCAATATTCAATTAAAAAAAATCTCAATAAGAACTTTTAAAACAAAGACTTCTAAAGTCAAAAGCCTTCACCGCTAAGTAAAAAGAACAAAAATAATCCGTTCACAAGTTTTAAAAAAAAATGATACCAGATTCAAGAGCTAAATGAGTTCTAATTTAGCTCGTGAATTTGAAGTCAAGAAATTAAAAAAATCATATACGAAAGTACTTTATCTTGGATCTGACAATATATTTATTCGTAGTGGATCTAATTAAGGGAGGAAGTAAATAATAATATTTTTTTGTATTTTTTGTGCTTTACTACAATTTCAAATGGTAATCCCGATTCTACTTTTTTGGACAAAAAAATGAGTCGGACCTTCAGTCCCACTTCCTAACAATGCAACGAAACTGCAACGATGTCGTTTTTCCGTGTTCCAATTAAAATGCAAAATGAAAATTTAGAACTCCCAGCCCACCTAAGATTGAATTCCTGGAAATTGGGCACAAAAATGGAAAAATTGATACAGAAAACTAAGTAATGTATGGTGAATATATATATATATATATATATACCTGGAACACGACCAACAATCCTCATGACTTTGCAACGAGACTTTTGTTCCTTCATGGTTACTTTAATAACTACCTTCTGCAGCATAACTAAAACAGATTTCAAATTAGAATGGACGAAATTTCCAGACTATATTATATTTTTTGTTTTTGATCAAACGAGACTTTGGTCCTTCAAATTTGTTTGGCAGAGTTGTATGAGAGAGAGAGAGAGAGAGAGAGAGAGAGAATATGATCAGTTATAAAGCCCATGGTTTTCAATTTATAGTCCTTTTTTGGTAAAACGATTTTGGCAGGAAAAAGCCAATTTGTTAGGAGTAAGTTGCAAGGAACCATCCCATGCATTACGCTGTGCCAATTTGTCTATACGCGTTCCTTAATCGAGAGGATTAGAATTTGGTTCTCAGAAGCTCCTTAAATCAGACTCTCACCAAATTATAACTGAGGTGAAAAAGGGGCCTACTCCTCTTTCTAATTTGGTTCTCGCAAGCTCCTTAAATCAGACTCCCCCAAATTTAATTCCCCTCCCTTCCATACACTCGGAGAAAAAATTTGGTGCAGATAGGGTGTGCCTCTTCGGTACAAACGGGTCGTCCAAAATTGTGTTGGATGGTTAATTTTGGATTAAAACACTCTTTCACCTCTCCCTCCTCCTCCTATCTCCTGGTTCTTTTGTCCGATATGGGCAATTTTCCAGACTAAACCAAACCAAACATCTGTTGTTCGGTTTGACAGGTTGTTACGATTTGTTACTCATGCTTTTACAGTGTCTATTCTAAGTTCTAACAAAATTTCATATATATGCCTCGTTAGCTAGTACTTATAATCTAACTTATTTACCTCATCCACTTTAAAAAAAAGCTGATGAAGTGTGTTGTTAACAATATTGACCCAAAAATATTTGATTATTTTAAGCTTCAATTTGAATTTTTTTTACTTATTTTATGATGTTAAGATACGAAACGACAAAAGAATCCTAAATTGAATAGGTTATTCTTACCCAAGCTTTAAGGACAATCTATAGACATTAGTTTATAAGAAGCTGTCCATTTTGCTACTGGATTTTCGAAAATAGTTGTCTGCTGCTTGTTCAACATCATCAGCAGTAGCACATCCATTAGTAGTAGTTTTGGTGGCAGTAGCAGCTAGCAACAATTGGAGCAGTAGCAAGTTAGCAACCTCATTGTTTACCTTCTGGGCTTGTACTGTCATACCTTATGTTATCCCTTGTTTCCTTTTTGTCTGAGTTTAGCTGATCGATCTCTTTGTTGGGATTTTTTGCACATGAGATAATGTATTTGAAAAAAAAAGAAGAAAAAAATGGAGTATTGAATCATTGAATGGCATTAATCTGCCTTGGAAAAAGATTTGTTTGGTGGAGAGATTAAATGGGTTCTGATGATGGGAATTGCAAATGGGTTAGAGCCGTTGCTAATGGATGGGTTGTAGGCTTGTAGCCGGCTGTATGTGCCTTGTCCCAAACTTCTTTTGTTGCTGCCTCCAAAAATCGCAAAGGTCAACAGCCTTCTTTATTGTTTCTTCCGTTCTCCTCTCAGGGCTTATGTAACATATGATTGTCGAGAGTGTAGGGTGGCAATCTCGTTGTGGTGCCTTTAATCATATACCCTTTCAGTTGATGAATAAAATTCTCTTTGCTTCCGAAAAATAAAAAAAGTTCATAAAGAGCTAAAAACAACTCAAGCAAACATGTCAAACTTTTTTTTACAATTTATAAAAAGCCAAAACAAACAGTTTTTTATAACTTATTTTAGTTTTATAAGTCAATACTTACAAGTCCCACTTTTAACATTCGAACCAAACCGATTACCTCTAGAACCAAACCAGAAGTCGTAGATGGATGAGAAAAAAAAAACACAGAATTTGTGTTCGTAAATGACTTGAGTTTTGTGAGGTGGGCCCCTCCACTTGTGACCTACAACCTACATTTTTTTTTTTGGGTCTTTGGTTGGAAAACAAGTCCCAAGGTAATGATAATTTGTGGGCCCATGTATTTAGAGATATTTCACCCCAAAAAAAAACACGCTTAAAATTTCAAAATTGAGCCCGCGGACTGTTAAAAAATATTGTCTCACATTGCTCAGAAGAGGAATGGGTGATCACTTAATATATGTTGCGACCTCTCCACTCATTGCCAATTAATTTTGAGTTGGATATAAAATTTCCGCACGGACTTGCACATGACACAGACTCAAAACAAGTTTGAAAATTTGAATGAAATTTGAAATCTGAAAACTGCAACTTCAAGCCAACCATGGGCCGTTTCAAATCAAACGAGTGAACAACTTCATAAATCTTTTAAAAATATTTTGCTCAATGTAGGATGTTGGGACTTGGACCTCAAAACTTTGAACCAAGTCTCCCATCCATTCATCAAGAAAGGGAGAAATACTTTGGCGGTCTTGTTGGTTATCTGAACGAGTGGAGCTCTCCGATGGAATACATGACTCCGGCAATGGCGGCGCAAATGGGCTCACTTCTGGGTACTGTAAGTTCAGTGGACCAAATCGTGAGTTTCTTCCCTGAGAATAAATTCAATAATATGTAGTGTAGCCGTCCCTGCTTATACGGGTTTATGCTTAACTATTCTACACCTAAAATGCTAATTTACTAATTACTAACGTCGGATTTGGACACATGCTTCACTAGTCGTGCTACAGGTGGACCCTTTCAGACCATCCGTCCGGCCTTCCACCAACACTTCTGTCAACCCGTTAATTTAAATAAAGTTTTAAAAAAGATTCAACGACAGGGAGATCTTTTTGACTTGCTCTTAGGAGTAATTTATTGTAGAGATATTTTCTCAGGCAGCTCATGCTGGAACATGTGTGAAGGTTAAAGTCCCATATTGAAAAAATAGAAAAATGATTGGACCTTAATATACAATTAGACGACTCACCATTTACAAGGTTTAGCCTTTTAATTGGATATGAGTCATTTAATGTATATTGGGCCCAATGAATGTGATGGACTCCGTGGATACTCCCCAGAAGTTCGGGCCTTGTGCACGCCGGCGCAGCGGAAGCGATGGCGGGATTGATGCATCGTTCAAACTACCAACAACTCAGATATTTTCACTCGAAATGAACTGTAAGTACATTTAAACTTAACTTTGAGTTAGAATTTAAAATCCGCTTATGTTTCTAGTTAAGATGATGGTGATTTCTTGTTTTCTTCACATTTGACTATCATATTACTTTTATTGAATTAGATAATGCTCAAGTTTCCCATCTCTCTTGTGGTCCATTTAGGCTCCGTTTGATACGAAAGAAAAGAAAGGAAAAGGCAAAGAAAATTAAAAAAAATTCATTTTCCTTTATTTGGGTTGAGAGGAAAAGGAAAAGGAGCGGAAAATTAACTAAACTACACCATTTTAACTAAAAAATTTCCTCGATCATTTCCTTCTTTTTCTCTTTCTTTTATTTTCTTTTATTTTCCTAGGTACCAAACAGAGCCAAAATTGAAACAAATAAACATATAAACAAATACTTATTCTTAAATGTTGATGATAGACTTGGTGTGGCAAGAGTGCACTGCTAAGAGGCCTTTGCTAGATGATTACCAGCCAACCACTTAGAGCATCACTAGTGGTACATTCAAATATGGATACTTATACCCCTCCCAAAAAATTTGCTAAACCATGTACTTTAGGTGGGGCCGGGATAAAACTTGGGGTATAAGTCATACCCCTCTAATACTGCAGTCAATCGGGCCCTGGGAATAAATTCAATAATATGTAGAGTAGCCGTCCCTGCTTATACGGGTTTATGCTTCTATTCTACACCTAAAATGCAGTAATTTAATTACTAACGTCGTATTTTTTTATTTTTTTTTTACTTAGGACACATGCTTCTCTAGTCGTGCTACAGGTGGACCCTTTCAGACCATCCGTTGGGCCTTCCACCAGCACTTCAGTCAACCCGTTAATTCCCATTCTTTTAAATAAAGTTTTTAAAAAAGATTCAGCTACAAGAGATCTTTTTGACTTGCTCTTAGGAGTAATTTATTGTACAGATATTTTCTCAGGCAGTTCAGATATTTTCACTAGAAATGAAATGCAAGTACATTTGAACTTAACTTTGAGTTAGAATTTAAAGTCCGCTTAAGTTTCTAGTTAAGATCGATCATGGTGTGTTTAAAAGGTGTTTTTAATGGTCCCCGCGAGAATTTGGCAAAACAAAATACCCGGAAGGGCTTGATCGGAGCAGTTTTTCATAAAAACGCTATAAATGTAGTTTTATGAAAAGCTGCTCCGATCAAGCCTTTCCCGGTATTTTGTTTTGCTCATTTCTAGCGGGGACCCTTAAAACACCTTTTAAACACATCTAACGGTTCGGATCGTCGAAATTTGGTCCGAAAAGTGGAGGTCCGCAACTAAGGGAGTTGAGGGATCCCTCATTAGATCGTCATTATATATATACACGGTGAGCTTCTAGTCAAAGATCCTTGACTTTCGTTAAAGTCAGAACGTCACATTTCCCGATTAAATTTTGATGATCCGAACCATCCAATGTATTTTAAAATGTGTTTTTAAGGGTCTTTGTGAGGAATCATAAAACAAGTAACCGGTAAAGGCTTCATCCGAGAAGTTTTCATAAAATATATAGCCTATGGTTTGTATGAAAAACTATTCGGATGAAGCCCTTCCAGGTCATTTTTTTTATGATTCCTCGTGGGGGGGCTTAAAAATATGTTTTAAACACATTGAAATCGTTGTTGGTTTGTGTTGGTTTTAGCTTGCAGGGACTCTATTTCTATTAGGTTGCGATTTTTAATGAAATTTCTATACGCGCAAAAAAAGAAAAAGAAATATATAAACAATTAATACTAATTCTTAAATCTTGATGATATATAGACTTGATGTGGCGGCAAGAGTGCATTGGTAAGAGGCCTTTGGTCCAATGGTAACTTAGTGCCAAGAGAAAGGGTTGTCATCATGAGTTCATTTTTCCTCAAGGTGCTATTCTAACGTTGTAATAATACTCCCCTCCCAAATTGATAATCCATTACGAAACTACGTGTAATTTTTAAACTAAAAAATAATATATTTATGGAAATAATTTTTGAATTTTTTTTGCACCATATATAAGTTTTCAACGAGATCTATCAAACAAGATCCATAATGCATATATTTTGATGTTTATATTAAAATATATAAGCCGTTGAAAATAGCACGCAATCCCAAAAGGAACTATCATTTTGGGACGGAGGGAATACTAACTTTTGTCTATTAAAGAAACAACAACGGACAATATGAACTGGTCTATCACAATAATTGATAGTACGAGGGTGACAGTCAAACTTCGAACCCAATAATATTTCTAAACCTTGCATGCTAAATGATTACCACTATGCCAACCACTAAGAATTCTTTGAAATTGTTGAATCACATCTCGATGTGATACAACCTTTTCTAGTTTAGTTGGGAAAGCACGGCGAAATCCATCTCAACCGTCCAAAGAAGAATAAAATCCGGATTCATGAGAAAACGACACCAAGGCAAATCCTACGTTGAACGCTTGGATATCTAAAGTTTTGCCTCATTAATTCCCTATCCAATCATACCAATCCATAAAAAGAGGAGATTCAAATATCAGTAACCAAATAAGAAACTACCATAAGCCGGATAAAAAATTTAATAAATCAAAATCCATTACACAAACAACACAGTACATTCTATCTACACAAAACAACTTAAGATCCTGATTTACACAACTAAATTACAGAATCAAATTTACGCCGCACATTACAAGCTCTTCCATTCAAACCAATTTGAATGAGGACACAGAGAATTTAGTTACATTATTTTTTTTTCTTATATGATTATTTCCGTATTTCACATTATGGAACAACTATCTGGGTTTTGGTTCCTAGTCTCATACCAATAAGCCGGTTTATAATCATACGAGTATGGGTTCCAAGTCGCATACCCTTGACCCGGTCCATAGTCATACGGGTTTGGGTACTTCGTAGTCTCATACCCATAACCCTTACCATAGTCATCCGGGTTTGGGTTCGTAGTCTCATACCCATGACCCTTCCCATAGTCATACGGGTTTGAGTTTGTAGTCTCGTACCCATGACCCCGCCCATATCCATTCTGGTTAGAAGAGTAATACCCCCCTGCTGGAATATGCGCCATGCCGTCACCGTCTCTGCCAGAGCCCGTTGGGCCCACGCTCACAAGCTCGCAAGACCCCACTTTCTTCCGCAGCAAGGTCGTCAGTGTCACCGCATCAATCCCATCTCCAGTCACTACAACCTTGTCCTGTCCCGCCAAAGCTGCCGATTGTACCCCTACAATTATACAGATAACACACGCACTTAGCGTAAGTCGTTTTCTTATAATGGGAATTGAGGTATTTTCAGCAATACTATCGTTTTTATTAGTAATTGTGTTAGCACTAAACAATTATACGCACACAATATAGAATATGAAAATAGTAAAAAACACGACAGCAAGATTTTACGTGATTCCCCAAAATCCGGGTACGTCCACAGAGCAAGAGTGAATCTGTTATTTGATAAAGTCTGCTAGAGTTTTTTACAACAGCGAGTATTTATGTTAATTCTAGAATCTAGATGATTGATGAATGTTCTCTACGTCACATAAACAATATGCGTGCCAATCTTGGAGTGAAAGCTACTTTATTTTTGCAAATATTGTAAAATAAATTCGCCATAAAAATATCTCAATGAGAATTTTTAAAAAGGCATTAACAAAAATCTAAAAAGTCAAAATCCTGCACCACTAAGCAAAAAGAACCAACAATTAGGAATGAATTCTATCTAATTAATACTCCCTCCGTCCCTTTTTAAGTGATTCATATGGGAATACGAGAAATTTCAAACCCCTAAAAAATATATTTCTGTATATAATTTTTTAATTTTTTTAATACCATTAAAGTGCTCATTGAGTACTTTAATTTGGTGTAAAAAAATTTTAAAAACGTTCTACGGAAGCGCCTCTTTTAACGCCTACAAAAATACACATTTCCCAAGTGGATCACTTAAAAAGGGACGGAGGGAGTAACACTTTTTTTTAGTACTTCACTACAATTTCGAATCGTTGTTAAATTTTTTTAGAGAAAATTAAATGAGTGGCACAGAAGGCCCTACTTCCTATTTGTCCAATGGAACTGCAATAACTCAGACTATTTTTTGGTGAAATATTCCTATTAAAATGCAAAATGTAAATTTTTTTTCTCTCAAACACCCTAAGAATGATTTCCTAAAAATCATTCATAAAAATGGATGGATTGAATCAAAAGTAATTGATGTGAATATATGTACCTCGAACACCAACAACAATCTTTAGGACTTTAGAACGAGACTTTTGCTCCTTCATGGCTATTTTAATAACTATCTTCTGCTGCATAACCAAAACAGATTTCAAATTAGCATCGAGGAAATTAATAGACCATACCTATAATTCTTCTTGGTGATCAAAATTACTTTATGGGGCTTACCTTCATGGCTTTGGTTTTCTGTCAACTCTATGTTGCAACTTGCAAAGCTTTTGGCAGAGGTGTGTATATATAAGAGAGAGAGAGAGAGAGAGAGAGAGGCGGCATGAATTAAGAAGCCTATGTGATATGAACATATAGATATTTTTGGAAAAATTATTTTGGAAAATTACCAACTAGCTTAGGTGGTGTTGACCAGAGTTGTTTACCACTTTCCTTGTGTGAAAGGTTTGAAATCACCAAAACGTTAGCATCACCAAAACATGGTGACCAGATTGCATGATGAATAAAATCAAAGTAAACAATAATGCATGATGCACCCATCGATGTGACCCGAGATCCTTAAAAAAATAGTACTAAGAACTAGGGAATCCACGCGTCACTCAGCTACGTGTTCGAGGTACAAAAGACCAGTGAATTACTATTCTGAGGTAAACCCTAGTTAAGCCTTTTTTGATTCGGCATTTTTTATTGTCTAATATGTAAGCGTTATTACTATTCTGACCCTAGATCCTTAAAAAAATAAAGACCAGTGAATCCACACTTGGCTACGTGATCGAGGTATAAGAGAATACGGCAGACATCAAGAGATACTGTCAAGCAGAGTTCGTAGCGTACAATAATTAGGTCCGTCGAGGCCAACAAATAAATAAATCTATCAGCATTCCTGTCGTAGGAGGTGAGGTAGACCCTAGTTCAACCTTTTTTTATTTGGTTTTTTTATTATCTAATATGTAAGCGTTATTACTATTATCGAATTAGGTTCCCAAAAGACCCGACAATCGAATCTCTATAACCGGTGATTATAGTATGTAATTCATTTTCTTCATTACTGTATTTAATATTATTCCTTAATTTTTTCCACATTAATCATCTACTGCAAAGTTCCACACGCATTGGATTAAATCAGGGAAAATGTCGGAAAACCTAGCCAGATTCACTTTTGGTAAGCACGACTCTCTTAAGTTAAGTGGTCAAATGTCATAATGCAGATTTGTTTTCTGCCCACATTTTAATTGTTTAACTCGACACTAACATATTTTGTATTTATTGCTCATGATAGCACCTCTAAGTTCACGTCAGTTCTACTAGCAACAACATTTAAGGATTAGACTTTGTTGGCCACATTTATAACCACTTTTGATCAAGTTCTCGTGACCGATCACGGATGGCCATGATCGTCCCAGCACCCATTTTATCCCCGAAGAAACAACACAATCCCCTGTTCCATGAATTACTATATCCACTAGTAGAGAGGTTAATTCATTTAAACCTAAAACAAAATATCTATATGAACCGTTCCATCACATTGATAGTACACAGGTGATAGTCAAACTTCGAATGTAAATGTCTTTCTAAACACCTGTGTGCTAGGTGATTATTGCTATGTCAACTCCTCAAATGTATATTTAAAATTGAGCACTTTATTTTTTTATTGAAAAACATGACCGGCCCGGAATTCAAGAGAAAATGTCTGACACCTGAGCAATTTCTAAATTAAACACTTCAATTTTCAAAACGTGTTGTTTTCTCTCCCTAATTTACTGTCTAATCATAATCCCTAAAAAGAGGACATTCAAATAGAGGTCTCCAGATCTAGAACTCCGAGATCAGCGGCGACGCTATGATAACTTCCCGACGGCTCTGGCGATCTGTATTTTCTTTCTTTTTTTCGTTTTTCTTTCCTGTATTTTCTTTTTATTTTTTGCTTAGTTTTTTAGGTTGTAATTCTTTGATTTGTTTAATGAATTTTCTCTCTTCTGCTCCAAAAAAAATAGAGGTCTCCAGTACCAGAAAAATGTCCCATAAAGTCACCCAGAAAATGAATCCAACAGGTTAAATCCACCCCGTTGGATGCATTTTCTGAGTGGCTTTAGGGAACATTTTTCTGGTACTGTACGAGACGGGTGGATTTCACCCGTTGAATGTATTTTCTGGGTGATTTTATGGGACAGTTTTTGGTACCATACACTTTCCCCATTCAAATATTCATCTCCAGCCTTTTTTAGTAACAAAATTAAATTTAACATAAAGAATAACATATATAAGCCAGCCTGCAGATTAACGATTTAAAAATGAAGATCCATTAAATAAACAACATAGAATATCTATCTACACAAAACTACTTGTTTTTTTTTTTTTTTTTTTGTTACAAAAGATAGAATAATACAAGTATCATAATAACATGAAGCGAGTAATAATCCCAACAAATGTAACGTGAATAACACCACACACAAGTGTTCTTACCAGCTAAGTTAGCTTGGTTATACAAATTTACTGTACAGATACACATTCTTTCAAGTTTTAATCAATACAATTTGAGAGTAAGAGAGAGAAATCACGTGATTTTTTTATTCATGTATGATTATTTTTTAACTCACATGATGGAACAACAACTATCCGGGTTTTGGTTCCTAGTCTCACACCAATAACCCGGCCTATAATCATAATTAAGGGTTTTGGTTCGTAGTCTCATACCCGTAACCCAATCCATATGCATACGGATTTTGGCTCCTAATTAATCTCATACCCATACCCATGAACATGAACCAGTCCATATGCATACGGGTTTTGGTTCATAGTATCATACACATGACCCGGCCCATGTGTATGCAGGTAATGAGGGTAGTACCCCCTACTGGAATTTGCACGGTGCCATCGCCGCCGTATTCTATCGGGCCGACGCTCACCAATTCAGAAGATCCCACTTTCCTCCTCAGCAACGTCATCAGTGCAACCAATTCCATCTCCGATCAACACTATATGGTTCTTGTCCTGCCCTGCAAAGGCTACTTATTGTAGCCCTACAATTAGACAAATAACACACGTATTTAGCATAAGTTTGTTTTCTTGAAATGGTAATTGAGGTATTTTCTACGGCAATATTGTAGATTCATGTAAAAAAAAATCTCAAAATTGTTAGGGAATATAAAAAAGCAGGCGCAAAGTAATGAATCTGCGTTTGGATTAATTGCAAATTAAGAGCAATATGCTTAGTTCTGCGCAATATGCGTAGTTTGTGCTTTCTGAATATCTTTTACTCCCTCCGTTCCATAATGTTTGTCCGGCACGGAGTCCAAGGACTAAAAAAAATAGACTTTGTTCTACGAAAAAAATAATTTTTTTTGCACAAATTAATAGATGAATGTTTGTTCTATTATTTT
>JAXBDA010008104.1:2913-15714 GCA_036023075.1 Gaultheria prostrata | reverse complement strand
ATTGGGTGCGGTAGATGGTTGGCCTTTGTACTTGACTTGAGATGTATTTGACTTTGACCGTGGAAGTTGTTGACTCCCACGTGGAATATAATATAACAATGTTTATGAAAATCAGGGCGTGACACCGTGTCATCCGGGCATACCCTCTCGGACCCCGTGTCATTCCGAGCATACCCTTTCGGGCCTCGTGTCATTCATTCAATTACTCATTTCCAATTTAAAGTACATAAACCATGTATTCGTGTCATCATGTCATCGTGTCATCTTGTCACCCATCCCCTCGATGTTAATTCAATCCACAATTTTTATCCACTTCGATCAAGTAGGCCCACACAGCATAAAACATAACGTTAATCAATCAAGAAAACTCAAGAATGTCTGATAGTATAAGCGAATAGGTCCGGGACAAGTATCGGAATAAGAGACGAGGTTTGGAGGATGGTTATACCAAGCAAATGCCCGAAGAAATCAAAAGGAACCACAAAATATTATTCTGGCAAAAAATGACCATTCGTATCGATACACATGAGGGTGTATCGATACACTGGGTCCAAAATCTGGACAGCCCCTCTGGTATCGATACAAAGTGAGTTTGTATCGATACAAACCCGTTACGAGCATATTTTGAACAGTCTCAGTATTTTCGTCATAACTTTTCACACCGAACTCCGTTTTGGACATATTATATATCAAAACGTAGGTAATTTGAAGAGCTACAACATTGTAGTTTTACACATTTTCCAATTCTGCATTGATGTTGCCCAAAAAGTGTGAACAGTAACCTGGTCTAACAGATTTTCACCCAAGGTGGGGGATTTCAACCCAAACACAAACGGGATAGTTTAGGTTTGAACTAGAGATGCTAGGCAACAATTAAACATGGAGGGAGATCAATTCCACTCCCAATTTCATCAATCAACAAGCAATTTCGGAGATCATAGAATCAAAGTTAAGAAAACCCATATAAAGAGGGAAAACATGATTTCAAAGAAATTGAAGCCAAGAATAAGATATGTACAACAAATCACGAACATACAACTAGAGAAAGTAGATTTAGGTCCCCTACCTCTTGATTGAGCTTCAAAATCCAAAGGAAAGAAATTTCTAGATCCCCAAATTCCACCAACCCGTTTTTGAGCTTCAAGGTGCGAAAAGAGTAAGTTCCGGGCTTCAAATCACGCGTAGAACAATAATCCAAGGTCACTTTGTGAAGGGGTTTGATGGACGGAGTGTCTTTCGAGCTTGGGGGGTGTTTTAATGGAGGAGAGGAAGAAGAAGAAGAGGGGGAAGAGGGAGGGGACTGATTTTTTTGTCTCTCTCCCTACCCTTTTAACACCCAACTTCAAAAATTACACCCCCCCCCCCCCCCCGAGTGACATGTGTTATGCAATAGTTACCCACGTGTCTTATTTTTACGCATTGACCCAAGGTTCTACATGAGATTCAATTCCTCGCACTTCCTCATTTTTATTCTGGAAAAATATTATGAATTTTCGGGTCCTTACACCTCAATTTTTTCGTAAGTTTTTCACTTAATTGGGGAAGATTTTAGCATTTTTCTAACAAGGTTTGAGCTTTTACTTGATTTTTAGGATTGCCCACGCGTATTTTTGTTGCTATGCTCAGTTTGTTTAGGAGAATATGAGTTGGAAAGGAAATTAACGTTCCATAGCCGAATCGTAATCGGATCCGTAATTGGTTAATTTCTTCCTTCGACGGGTTTTGGAGGTGGGATGGCGGTGTGTAAAGACCCGAAATCGACGGGTTTTGGAGGTGGGATGGGGGTGTGTAAAGACCCGAATTTTTACGCAAAATCTTTTCGAGTTTAAATTTGGGAAACGTGTGAAATTGCATTTTAAGGGATACATGTGAAGTTAATGCGCAAAGTTAAATTGTTTGGGGCTTGTTGGTAGCACCATTGCTAGTTGGGTTATAAATAGCATGAGGGAGAGAGAAAATTCATTCTCTCCCTCCCCCTAGAAAATCCGGCCTCCCTCCCCTCCCCTCCCCTCTCTCTTTTGATTTCTCAAACCCCACACCAAATTACTCACCCACTCTCAAAAGTCAAAACCCACTTAGATTCACACTCAAATCCGTCATCTTCACGCATTTGGAGCTTGGGTCTCACTTGGGAAGCTCGTTTTCGGATGGGGTTTGATTTGGAAGCTAGGGTTTAATTTTGTTCTTGGAGCTTGGTGGAGGTTCAATGCATTAGAGGTAGGGACTCTTCTACCATTTCTTGGTGCTTATGATTGTTAGTTGCATAAAACCATGATTTGATCCTATCTCCCTTGAGTTAGTTGGTTATTGAGTTTAGTAGCATAAATCTTGAAATTAATCATTGTATCTTTGAGATCATTGACACCTATTGAAAATCTTTGAGGTAGGGACTTCTTTAATCCCCCTGCATGTTTATGTGATGGTTGTTGTTGCATTGTTAGAGTATTGTAGCTTGATTCCTCCATCTCATTCCTTTTCTCTTGAAAAATCGCTTGAAGAGTGACAAAAATCATTTGAAGACCTAGCTCTATCAATACGACTTGACTTTCCTTTTCGTTTCAAAAGTGGCCAATCTGATTGCTTCTCTATTGATAGGATTAATGACTCCTTATCGATAGGATTAATGACTCCTTATCGATAGGACTGATTGCTTCTCTATTGATAGGACTGATTGCTTCTCTATCGATAAGACTGACGACTCCCTTTCGAGAGGACTGATTAACTCCTTATCGATGGGACTGATAGCTTCTCTATCGATAGGACTGATGATAAGCCCCAAATGTTGTATATATTCGGGCTTATCTCGCTCGTTAAGATCACACACATGTGCATTTTGTGCCTTTAAATGATTGATTTTGCGCGAGTTGTGTTTGTGATGAGTTTCAGAAAATCGGAGCTAAAAGGGCGTGTCCAAAGCTCCAATTAATCCCCAGTTGTATCCGGATGTACCCAAGGTCCTGCAATGCCATGGAGGACAATCAACGAAGCTTAGAAGTCGATTCAAGGAGCTTTGGAAGGTGCTAGGAAGGCCCGGAACAAAGGAACAAGAAATCTGGAGCTATGAGCCTCGAGGAAATCCGACACACTAATAGTAAAAGGCTCATTTCTCTCAACATACAAAGGCCATGAAGATGAGGCCAATTGGGTTTGAAAGTAGACTCATAGAGCTTTCCAACGGTTCAAGAATCGCAACATTTCGAGTTCGGACGAAGCCGAGGCGTGCCCGCGAAGTCGGGTAAAAAATCTGCCTGAAGGCATTGGTATCGATACCCCACTAATTGGTATCGATACCAAAGTGCCAGTTTGTGCCAGAAAAAATCCAGCGCATCGGGTATCGATACCCCACTACTTGGTATGATACCAAAGAGCTACGTGGGAAGAAATGAAGGTTGGTATCGATACCCAGACCTTTGGTATCGATACTAAGTGGTTCGACCAGCTATTTTGAGCAGCTTTATGACTTACTACTTATGGAAACTTTCACCTTTTTGGATATTTTGTTATTTTTTAGGATATTTTGTAAAGGGAGAGAGGGTGGTGTATATATCTATCTCTCCCTCTTTCTCTCCTAGGACTCCTTCTTTTTAGTTTAGTTTAGTTTTAGGAGAAATCCTCCATAGCTTTAAGCTTTCATTTTCCTTCAAGAACACTAGTAAGTTTTTAGTTTCGGTTCATTTCCCGTTTATTAATAGTTCTTGTAATTATTGGATCTCTATATAAATCTAGTTTGTTTTAGTTTTTATTGGTTAAATCTTGTTCTTACTTTTCTAGCTTTCTCTCTTGAAAACTCATGGTTGTGGTTGTGTTTGGTTAATTTCCTTAGGTTTAAAGTTGTTGTAAGTACTTAGATCATTCTAGAAATCAAGTTTATTTTGGCATTAGTCATGTTCTTTATTTCCTTTACAAAAATAGTCAAGTTCTCTAGCATGTTGAGTGAGTAGTTTATGTAGGCTTGGTCATGGGGTGATTAGCACCCCGTGACTTAGGTTGATTCGCTCTCCTCGCCATGTGGTAAACATTTCTTGTTTAGTAAAGTTACGGCGTCATCTTTAAGTACCAAAACCGGGGGTTGTTAACCTCATTGATCTCACGTAGGCAATAGCTACGCTCCTTGCCACGTGGGATGCTTTGGGCGATGTCACCCTCGAGATTTGCCAATTTCTTAAAGAACCCTAAACTTTACTAAACACCATTTCTAGTTCAAAGATGAGTTCAAAATCCAAATCTTACATCTCCGAGCCGGTTATTTTAGAGGAGAATGAATTGACCCGAGTCATGGTGTTGAAATCCCCTAGACCTCGCCTTAGTTTTACTTAGTCGTTTCATATTCCGAGTCGTTCTCGAAATCGAGAGAATTCCACCCTAAATCAAAAATTCAAAGTTTGCTGCTTTAAGGCTAAAAACCCTCACGCGCAAGACAAGTTTCACGCTCGGTACGTTCGGTTCCTGTGAATTCGATCCGGTCTTACCGCTATTATGCTATCTCCGACTTAAGCCCTACGCTTCGGGCAAGCCTACTAAATAACAAAGTATGGAGCAAAGCAACTGATTGCCTGATTGCTTCTCTATCGATAGGACTTGACCCTCTATTGATAGGAGCCTATTTGCTTCAATAATGACCCATATGATTGCTTCTTTATTTATAAGACCTGATCCTCTATTGATAGGAGTTCAATGATTCATGATCAGACACTTAAACTATTTTTTGTCATGTCTTGTTTACCTATGCTTTTGGTTATTGTTTGGATGAGTCATGATGACTTTCTTGACACTTGTGACTACCCACGTAAAATTGACACATGATAACGTATTGGGATTAACAATGGGCATGTTTTAACAAAATAAATTCTTTTTTTGAAGAGACGCTTGAGAGGACACTCGGTGATTTTGGAAAAAGAGAATTGAATTCATGAAAGTTTGAATAGATTACTAAGGCCACCATTCGATGCATCTCTGGGCAAGGGTGATGAGGCTCGTGAATCTCGGTTCCTAGGGCCACCATTCGGTGTATCCCTGAGCATGGGTATCAGAGCCCATAAATCCTGGGAGGGGTGACGAGGCTCGTGAATCTAGGCAGGGGAGTGTGTATCCCAATGGTTCTAATGATTGAGATTGTGGAAAACAATGGACTCTTGTATTGAAAAAAAAAATTTGGATGACACGTTGATGTGGACACTTTGAACTTGAGGTAAAGGATCTCTTGCTACGAGTCACTTGCCATCCGAAATTAGACCCATATTATTGTGTTCCCTTTTGTGATTGCCTATATATTATTGTACTCTTACCATGCACTTTCATCTCATATGTATTTAGAAATTGTAGAAGTTTTTTTAGTGGGCTAGTGTAGCTCGCCCTATTATTTTTATATACAAACCACGGGACGTGATTTGATGTATCTGGAGTGCATGGTTTGGGTGAACGCATACATTGGAGAGTTATTTTATCATCTCATGAACTTTATTTTTGGAAGATGATTTTGTAACTCTATTTATTCAATGTTTTGACATTTGTGAAATGTAATGACTTAATACTTTTTCTTACATTTTATCATGGGACACGGGTATCCGATGTTGACTTTGTTACTTGTTATCGCTTTAGAACGTTGTAAGGAATATTTTGGAAAGTTATGAATGGAACTATTGAGTTATTTTATTTGAGAAATGTATTTTGATTATGTTGAAAATCGAGGGCGTGACACGGTTGCGGTAAAGGGATTGTTTTTTTAATGTAAGAATGCCACCACATTGTTCGAGAACATTGAGAAAGTATAAATGCCCTCACATAAATTTAAACATAGATGAGTATACAATCATTCGATGCATATAAGTCTCATGTGCTATATGAAAAAATAAGTCTATGAACCCAATGAAATTCTCTCAAACATTAAACAACTCTAGACACACAATCTTTATTTTTGTGTGCAAATTTAAACACGCACATAATCTTTGTCCAAACGTAAACTGATAAACAAAGTTACTCTTCGGGAAAAAATATATATTTAATTTGTCACAAATACACTTCACATTTTATCTTTTACTAGTTATTACTCCATCTGTCCTAAATTATCCTTTTATTCGAAAAGTAGTAAAATTTTAAATTAAACAATTTCTTTTTGAATTTCTTTATGCTAAATTGATATTGAAAATAGTATAACTGTTGTGTAGGGCAAACAATTTGGCAGATTCTTTTTTTGAACATGAACCAATTTGCGAGATTATAATAGATAATTGATTTTCACACTCTCTAGATTGATATCCACAACCCTTTTTTTTGTCATTTAGTGCAAGGGTAGTGATAATTCAAAAACTGTTTTTGATTGTGCCAAAATTCCAGTGCATAAAGAGCATGTACTTAACACATGAGTACAAACATTTCATGCACTTGAGTTTTGACAAAATAAAAAATAATTTTGGCATTAACACTACCCTAGTGAAACTTTTACATATAAATATTTCACTAAAAGACAAAAAAGGGATGTGAATATCAATTTTTTTTTTATTTATCATTATTTTTTTGGGGTGGGTTGGATATCACTCCCCTTATAATACTATATATTTACTAGGAAAAACTACCATACACATTCCTATTTGAATGTGTACCATATGCACCTCCAAAAAGTTACGAGTTTTTAGTGTAAAAATGAGAAACGCATCAAAATGTTACTAAATCTTTATGAGATAACATAATTTAGACTGCAAATTCGGTTCATATCTTACCTTTAAAAGGGGTGTATTTTAGACTTTCTTTTATTTTTTCCAACAGTAGTATATTTTTGGGAGAATTGCCATAAAATGGCGGTAGGGGCAAATTATTGCATTTTAACGGTACACTTTTTTGGAATCACAGATCAATGGGGAGCAATAATAATTGCCATGACATGGCATGAGAAATACTTTTGGACGCAACTACCCTCGAAAAATATTTTGTTGCACCCTTTGTCCACTTTTGCTGCACCCTACATGGAAAAACGATTGCACTCCTCAACAAATTCATTGCACCCACATTCCTCAACAAATGTGGTTGCAGTGTGGTCAAGTCACACTTTCTGAAAAGATTTTCTTACCATTGCATCATTCGTCCACTTTTGTTGCACTCTACACGGACAACGGTTGGACTCCTCAACAAATTCATTGCTCCCACGTTGGTCCAAATGTGATTGTAGTGTGAGGTCAAGTCACACTTTCTGAAAAGATTTTCTGACCATTGCACCTTTCGTCCACTTTTGTTGCACTCTACTTGGACAACGGTTGCACTCCTCAACAAATTCATTGCACCCACGTTATTCCAAATTCAAGAAGGGGGTGTTTCGGTCAACATTATTATGGGTACCATGTATGTGCAATTAAAATTGTGTGTGTCATGTTGGGAGCAATTCCTAAAAACTGGTCCATTAAGCGGCAAATATTTGCCCATACCACCATTTTACGGCAATTCTCCCTACATT
Source organism: Gaultheria prostrata (assembly GCA_036023075.1). Taxonomy (NCBI): domain Eukaryota; kingdom Viridiplantae; phylum Streptophyta; class Magnoliopsida; order Ericales; family Ericaceae; genus Gaultheria; species Gaultheria prostrata. The sequence continues at coordinate 8,270 of JAXBDA010008104.1, read as the reverse complement.
TTTCCATTGAAGAACAAGAGGTGTCACCGCAAATTGCTTAAGGTACAGGGGTATAAGTGCAAATTCACCAACGTTGAAATATGTTTGGAAAAAAGTTACAGTACAAAATTCATTTCGCACTCTCTGTTTTTGTTTTTTGTTTTTTGGAAAGGGAAATCATTTTTCACTCTCGCACCGTCCTCTCTGGCAGTTGCTGCTTCTCCAGATAAACACGATTGTCGGCTCCCCTGGCATCGGTGCATCCTTTCCCTTCCCTTCACAACCTCTCTCTCTCTCTCTCTCTCTCCCTCTCCCTCTCTCTCTCTCTCTCTCTCTCTCCCTCTCTCTCTCTCACACACACACACACACACACACACACGCACGCACGCTTGCTTTACCTCACAAAATGCTGCAATGCATGATTTAACCACCCGTCATGCCTAATTGACTGACCCATACATCAACATTAGGTGTGTCGCAGTAGTTAATCGACTTTTTTTGGTGAAATTGTAATTTTAGGATTGCATGATCGATTCCCTCCCATAACAATTTGTACTTGGAACCATCTCGCCTCACGCAAAAATATTGAATGCATTATGGGAAGAATTAGAAAGATTAGTCCTGTTCAACGGGACACTCTTCGTTACCGTAAAAATAAAAAATTGACCCTAACTAGTACTCCCTCCGTCCCTTTTTAAATGATCCGTTTGGGAAACGTGTATTTTTTAGGACGTTAAAAAAGACACTTCCGTAAAACGTTTTAAAATTTTTTTTGCACCAAATTAAAGTACTCAATGAACACTTTAATTTGGTGTAAAAAAATTTAAAAATTATATAGAGAAATATGTTTTTTAGGGGTTTGAAATTGCACGTATTCCCATATGGATCACTTAAAAAGGGACGGAGGGAGTAACTCCAACCCAACTCTCAACCCTTCCATCCCTTTCTACCGGATTGTTTTTAGTACCGGTGGGTATCATGTGGCCGAGCCTATGTGGTACCCAAACGCTGCATTCAGACCGTCCAAAAGTGTGTTGGATGGCCTAGATCGAAACACTCTCCTCTCTCCCCTTTCTCTCTCCAAATCCGAACCGTCCAAAATCAAAATGGATGATCGCATACTCGCACATGTATATCACGTAGTACGCGCTCGGCATTGAAAACTGTGGCCCTCTACCACTCCGTATCCCTTCTTCTCTTCGATAACACTCCTTCCATCATCTCTCTCTTCGCCCATTTTACCTCTCCCCTGTTTCCACCCCTTCTGATTCTCCCTCCTCAGATACCTACTCCCAAACCCCTACTATACAACTCTCTCTCTCTCTCTCTCTCTCTCTCTCTCCATGGTCTTCTGTATATAAACTCCCTCCCTCCCTCCCTGTGTACCACTGGAGTATTAGACTACTCTCTCTCTCTCTCTCTCTCTCTCTCCTTCGGAAGCAAAGAAAAATGCTTCCTTTGTTTCTACTTCTCCTTCTCTTTCACTTAACCCATCTGAGTCACTCTCTAAACCAAGAAGGCCTCTTCCTCCACCAACTCACCCTCACCTTCGACGACCCAGACGGCGTTTTCTCCAACTGGAACCTAAAAGACCCCACCCCTTGCAAATGGACCGGAGTCACCTGCGACTCGACTCAGTCCTCCTCCGTCAACTCACTCGACCTCTCCTCCGCCAACATCGCCGGCCCTTTCCCTCTCATCCTCTGCCGCCTAAAAAACCTCACCTTCCTCTCTCTCTACAACAACTCCGTCAACTCCACCCTCCCGGAAAACATCTCAGATTGCCAATCCCTACAGCACCTCAACCTCGCCCAGAACCTACTCACCGGACACCTACCGGACGCTCTCTCTGCCCTCCCCAACTTGAACCACCTCGATTTGAGCGGCAACAACTTCTCCGGCGACATTCCGGCGAGTTTCGCCTCTTTCCGACGACTCGAAGTGATTTCTCTCGTCGCCAATCTACTCGACGGTGAAATCCCTGCGTTTCTGGGTAATATTTCTACTCTGAAGCAGCTGAATCTTTCGTACAACCCGTTTAAACCGGGTCGGGTCCCACCCGAGCTGGGAAACCTGACGAATCTAGAGATCTTATGGCTGTCTGGGTGTAATTTAGTGGGTCGGATTCCTGACTCGCTGGCTCAACTCAAGAGACTAACGGACTTGGATTTGGCTCTGAATAACTTGGATGGGCCTGTACCGAGCTCACTCACTGAGTTGTCGAGTGTGGTCCAGATTGAGCTTTATAACAACTCGTTGACGGGGGCGTTACCGGTTAACGGGTGGTCTAAAATGACGTCGTTGAGACTGATAGATGTCTCGATGAATTACTTGAGTGGGTCCATTCCGGATGAGTTGTGCTCGTTGCCATTAGAGTCTCTGAATCTGTACGAGAATCAATTGGAAGGTGATTTGCCTGTGAGTTTGGCAAATTCTCCGAATTTGTACGAGTTGAGGTTGTTTGGAAACCGGTTAAGGGGAGAGTTGCCGGCAGATTTGGGGAAAAACTCGCCGTTATTGTGGGTTGATGTGTCGAGCAATAAATTTCACGGCCAAATCCCATCTGGGTTGTGTGATAATGGCACTTTAGAGGAGCTTTTAATGATATACAACTCTTTTTCCGGTGAGATTCCGGCGAGCTTGGGTGAATGCACGAGCTTGACACGCGTCCGGTTCGGGTACAATAACTTTTCCGGCCAGGTTCCGGCGGGACTTTGGGGGCTTCCTCATGTCTACTTGCTCGAGCTGACAGACAATTCGTTCTCCGGCGATATCGCCAAGACTATCGCCGGAGCGTCAAATTTGTCGGCATTGGTTATATCCAATAACCAATTTGCCGGCGAGATTCCGGAGGAGATTGGGTGGTTGGAGGGTCTTGCGGAGTTCACCGGAAGTAATAACCGGTTTACCGGCTCGTTACCGGGCAGTATTGTGAATCTTGGGCAACTATGGAAGCTAGATCTTCATGAGAATGGCTTATCTGGTGAAATCCCTAGTGGGATTCATTCATGGAAGAAACTCAATGAGCTGAATTTAGCTGATAATGACCTTTCTGGAAATATTCCAGAAGAAATTGGGACTTTGTCAGTTCTAAATTACCTTGATTTGTCTGGGAATCAATTTTCAGGGAAAATCCCACTTGGGTTGCAGAATTTGAGGCTAAATGAGCTCAATTTGTCCAGTAACCACCTCTCAGGTGATATTCCTCCTTTTTATGCAAAGGAAATTTACAAGTCCAGTTTTTTAGGTAACCCTGGTTTGTGTGGTGATATAGCTGGTCTGTGTGATAGGAAAACTGGGTATAAGAGTATGGGTTATGTTTGGTTACTCAGATCAATCTTTATGCTAGCTGGGATAGTGTTCATTGTGGGTGTTATTTGGTTTTACTTGAAGTACAGGAATTTCAAGAAAGCGAAAAGAGTGATTGATAAGTCGAAATGGACACTAATGTCGTTTCACAAGTTGGGTTTTAGCGAATTCGAAATCTTGGATTGTCTTGACGAGGATAATGTGATTGGAACCGGATCTTCTGGGAAAGTTTACAAGGCTGTTCTCAGTAGCGGAGAGGTGGTGGCTGTGAAAAAGCTATGGGGCGGAGGGGCAAAAATGGCGGTGGAGAGTGGAGATATTGAAAAGGGAGGAGGCAACATTATTCGTGATGATGGGTTTGAAGCAGAAGTCGAGACATTAGGAAAGATAAGGCACAAAAACATAGTGAAGCTATGGTGCTGTTGCACTACTAAGGATTGCAAGCTTTTGGTTTATGAGTATATGCCTAATGGGAGTTTAGGGGATTTGCTTCATGGAAACAAGAGTGGGATGTTGAGTTGGCCTATTAGGTATAAGATCGCCGTGGATGCCGCTGAGGGGCTTTCGTATTTGCACCATGATTGTGTGCCTCCGATTGTTCACAGGGATGTTAAGTCGAATAATATCTTGTTGGATGGGGATTTCGGAGCACGAGTGGCGGATTTTGGAGTGGCAAAAGCGGTCGATGCTATCGGGAAAGGAGGGAAATCAATGTCTGTCATCGCGGGTTCTTGTGGTTACATTGCCCCAGGTTAGTGTGATCATATATTCGGTCATTACCACGCCATTTGATTTGGTCATTGATGGGTACCTATTCATATCTGCTTCTATATGTTTTGTTCTCATTATAAAGTGCAGGTTTCTAATAGTTACCTGCAAACTGTTGAAACACCCATTGCTCTGAGGAGTATAACCTAATAGGTTCACCTGATAAGCCCAATACCTGTTATAGAAAATCAACACATTGATTTAAAGCTCAAATCATCTGAAGGCTATTGAGAGCTAATCGAAATAGATGGTTCTGTTTATATTTTTTGTACTTGCTCAGCTTCGTGGATTTTCTTATTTATTTCTCACCAAACCGGCGACAGATTCTTCTGCAAATCCTAGCTATTCTTAGCAGTCAAAGTTTGTGTTGGTTATGCATTTTGGATGTTTTCTGGATATACTTATGCAAATCAAAAGTATCTTCCAATTTGCAGTCCAACTAGAAGTCAGATTCAGTTAGTCTTGTTATGTCAAGAAGTCGTATTCAGTCCAAACAAATGTTGCTTTTGAATACGTAGCGTCTGGTCATAAATATCTGCTTGTCCATTGCAGAATATGCATACACGCTGCGAGTGAACGAGAAGAGCGACATATACAGCTTCGGCGTGGTCATCCTCGAATTAGTCACCGGGAGGCTCCCAGTGGACCCTGAATTCGGGGAAAAGGATTTGGTCAAGTGGGTATGCACTACTTTGGACCAAAAAGGCATAGACGATGTACTCGACTCAAAACTCGATTCCTGCTTCAAGGAAGAGATATGCAAAGTGCTTAACATTGGCCTCCTTTGCACCAGCCCTCTTCCAATCAACCGGCCCTCCATGAGGAGGGTGGTGAAATTGTTGCAAGAAATTGGCGCTGAAAGCCAATCCAAGAATGGGAAAGACGGGAAGTTGACACCTTATTACTACGAAGACGCTTCGGATCAAGGAAGTGTTGCTTGAGAAATTGATGTGGAAGGAGGAGAGGGAGAGGGATTGAGCTTCTGTTTTTTTAAGGTATTTTTCTCGGTTCTTGTTCCCTCTTGGGTGTTTGTTTGCTTTCGTGGGTGAAAGGAAAGGATTAGCGGTAGGGTTTTTCTGAAAGAGAAATTTGGTCTTGTGAGTTCAAGTTTGATTGTATATTAAACTATCAAAGTCTTCCCGCTTATCAAGTTTTATTTACAAGTCACTTGCCTGTCTCTTGCTAGATGTGAGGTTACAATTTACAAACGAGCCGAGCTGAACTCTCAAGTTTTCGAGCTTTGTCAAGCTAGTTAAAAATATGAGTGGATGAACTGGAGCTCAAATGTACAAGCTGGAGCT
>JAXBDA010008103.1:0-15716 GCA_036023075.1 Gaultheria prostrata | reverse complement strand
TTCTTCAAACCCAAAACAGTCATATGAGATTGCACGCGAGGTTTTATGATTTTTTTTGGCTCTCATATGAGATGAAAAATGACCGGTTTAAGGGGTCACTTTTTGCATATGTGGCGCAATCTCGGCCGTCGATCTGGTCAAAGGTGTATACCGTATGCCTTTTCATATTTTTAGCCACAAAATCTCATATTTAACCCATAAAATCTCATATTTCTGCCACAAGATCTCATTTTTTAGCTCAAAAGAGGGGTGTGTATTGTAGAATTCTCCTTGAATGAGTGAGGGCCAAACCCAACTAGCATTTCGGTGCATTCATTAGGGGTGGAGAATTAGGTGTGCTTGTATGGCTGGGATTTATCTTGTGTAGTGTATAAATGTATATGTCTATGTAGTGGGCAAGTTGGGAATAGAGAAAGAAGAAGAGAGAAAAAAGAGAGCAGAGAGGAAGAGACGTGGGGAGCCCCTGAGGGGGTTTTCCCCCACCAGTTATGTATGTGTGAGAGAACACTGAGTTGTGAGTTATGAAAGATAAATAAAAATCTGATTTGTTTGTTGTGTGAAATTCTCTATTTTTCCATCACTAACTTCCGACAGTAAACTTAATCTAGCACTAACACATGTTGAAAAATTCGGTTATTCCCAAGTGCAGTGTAGTATGAGTGTGTGGAAACAAGGTTTTGATTAAGACCATATTCCGGTGAAAAAAAGGTGGATGTCCTCGGGGGCGACTCCAGGGATTTTACTTAGCGCTGACAAAAATACATGGCACTGATAAAAATACATATATAGCGGTGTCTATGATGAAAAGCTGTATGCAAAAAAAAAAAAAAAAAGAGAAAAAAACTCCCGTCCCAAAAAGGATGTCCGAAACCACTATTCACACCTCTCTAAAAAATTTCTATATTCAATGATTTATAATACTTTTTATGATTTTAAAATTTTTGTTTAATAAAATCAAGTGAGATCTATCAAACAAGATCCATATTACTTATATAAATGATTATACATTGATCGGTTCAATCCTTGGGGTCGGGCCGTAGGAAAGTAATTTCTAGTGCATCCTCTAATCCGTGTGGATTGCCCGCCTTTGACCGAACTGGAGAGGAGATTAGTCAATGGGCACGTATGCTAGCCCAGACGTCGAACCCAAAAAAAAAAAAAAAACTTCCGTAGGGCTAGCAAAACTTTGTCTATCCTTTTTTTCCATTTGTTTTATATCTTTTAATTTCACGTGTGTCCATCCGTTGAGGGCTTTGTCTGCCATTGGTGATGAGATAACATTCGATGGATTTTTTGGTGCACTATTCGGGCTTAGCTATTGGATTTTTTTGTTCTTCTCTGTATTTCCTCACACAGCCTCCCTCACAGGTGTGTTAAACCATTATAGTAACTTTGAAAGAGCTCAAGGCGAGGAACGTGGAATGACAATTGTCGATCTACTTGATTTTGCGCACCTACCGGGGCCTGCGATTGAAGAATGAAGAACTAGGAGCGGTAACTTTCTGACCTCCTTATCTTTCTCTCTCTCATCATTTAATGATATGACTATCTCCTAATTTGACGGATTCGACAGCTGGTTGTCGACATCGTGTCACTGTGACTCAGCAATTTTATGTTTTCGCAAGAGCCTTTCTCTGTGACCCAGTAATTATATGATTATTTGGTTTAATGCTCTTTTCTTATGTTATTAAAATAAAAGAATTGCGAAATGTGTTTTTTTGCCTTTTAGACTAATCGTTTGGTTTGTTTGGATGAGCACTGAATGTTCTAAAGTACTAGAAGATTAGGAATTGTGAAATGTTTGAGGTCGTAGCTTTTTCATCCCCGGGATCAAAATCCTAGCTCCAACCACTGGATTAGATTGGCTAGAATCCCCAACATCAATTAATTATGTGCATTTCTTTTTTATTTTTTGTCGTTAAGGGTGCTTTTTTTTTTAAAAATCTAAGACATTCACGAATAAGAAATATTATAATCTACCAATGGATAAGGATGTTAAAATTTTGCAAACTTAGAAAAAAATGTGGTTATTCTTGCTGCCCAAGAGCGGCGGTTAATGAAAAACAGTGCCAAAATTATAATTCTAAGTCAACATTTGTCAGATACTACGCTTGTCATCATTTGTCACAGCTTTTGTTATTTGTGGGCATGGAATTGTATTTTCAATAAAACGAAATACCTTTTAACGGCCAAAACACAGTGGACTTCAACTGATTGTTGACAGTAGAAGAAGAGGAAACGAAACGACATTCATGAACCAAACAGTGTAAAGGACTCCTCGCTGTTCAAAAACAAAAAGAAAAGAAAAACTGTAAAAAGGACTTAATGGCCATCCCGGACTTACTGTGGTAACATTTTGAGCAATCAAACTTCGTTTCCGAAGAAAAAAGGGTGTAGAAAAAATCTAGCACTAATACGGGTTGAAAATTTCAGTTAAGTCCCAACAGGCGTGTAGCATGAGTTTGTGCACAGGCGGAGCCAGAATTTTTTTATAAGTGGGGTCAAAAATTTGAATTACGAGCAATTCACTTTTTCGATTGCTACGATTTGCTAGAAAGAAACAATTTAGTGGGGTCAAAATTTTGAATTACGAGCAATTCGCTTTTTCGATTGCTACGATTTGCTCGAAAGAAATAATTAGGAGATTAAAATAAAAAGTAGGTATATATCAAGAGGTAATTAAATATTCATCCGCTTTTTGGATACCACTTAGATTTTCATCCCTCATGTTTTATGGACTTATATTTTCATCCTCTTCTGGTGCGAATTACCATTGTTGCCCTTTCTTGATATATATATATTCCGAAAATATAGATTTCATATTCCGAAAATATAGATTTTAGGGTATCACATAATTTTTGAATTCAATGTCAGTTACTTTTGATTGGTCATCTTTCCTCAAATTAAGGAATTTGATGAAATTTGTTTCCTTCTTGAAACTAAATTTTTGGATCAATGTCAGTTACTCCTCTCTCCTTAAATCTCGTCAATTTTTTGAATTCAAAGGAGATACTTCTTTTTAGATGATATTGTTTCCTTCTTGTAATCACGGATGAAATTCAAATTTTAGGATGATTTTGTCCGAATTTTTAGGGATGTTTGAAAAAGTGGAGGGATGCAAAGAGGTGGACTTACTACTTCCCCATATTCCGGATGTTAAATTTTCATAAAATTATCTCAATGTTTACGATACTTTTAGCTTTTTTAGATCATGGTGAAAAACATATATATGAACCTCTACCAATCGGCATGCTTATGGCAAAAAAAAAATAACCCTAAAAAATTATTGCACTATATAAGTGGTTATGGTAAAAAATTACCCGATACCACATAAATCATGGTAAAAATATTTTGCAAATCCCATGGTAACATGGTTAATTTAGAAATCCCATGGTAAAAACTATTGCAAATCGGACCTCCTATTTTTACCGTGGTACTTTTCGATTATTATGGTAAAAAAATATTATAACGAAAATATGGTAAAATATATTTTCATAGGAGCAACATGGCAAATTCAAATGACTTTGCAGCATGATTTCATGGTGAAAAAAATTACACATAACATATGGTAAATGTGAACGAGTTGTTAAATCATGTAAAAATATGGGTCCGCAATTATAAGTCCGATAGATTGGTAAAATGGACAATTTACCATGAAATCTGAATTGAAAAATGTACCATTATCATAAAAAATGCACCATGATTACATCGATCAAACCATACGAAATAAATCATGGATCCGCATCGTGGAACCAAGAGATGTAATCCATACCCACAAAATTCTTCCCAAGGCAGAACTATATAATCAAATTGTACAAAGGGAGATGAGGATTAACAAGGAAATGAGTACGAATTGAAATTAGAAAAAAATGGAATTGGAATGAAATTATATATAATCAGAAGAAAAAAAATAGACGAGATAGCTTCGAGTAGCTTCGAAAAGTAAAAATGAACTTTTTTGAACTCGAAAAAACTCAAACTATTTCTCCTTCGTGTTGTTCTACCTGTTGGTAAGAGTGGAACGTGTCGGGGTGGCGTCGCTGATTGGCTTGCGACCATTTAATCGCCACCATGAGGGAGTTCGACACGGGAGGATCATCGACGCCCTTCGCCGTCGGGAGGCGGTCGAGGGAGACGCCGTCGGGAGGCGGTTGAGGGAGACGCCGATGGAGAGCCTTAATTCTCGGAATAGAGATGAAGACGAGTCCCAATCGGAAAGTCGATCGACGAATTAAGTTGGATCGTGATGGGTGAAGAATTGCGTCCCAGATCTTTGTGAAGAATTGGGACGTCTATTTTGTACCCACCGGATGAAGAATTCGTCCACCATTGCTGCTGGCTTGATTTCTCTAGTCTAGGTTTTAAAAGAAATAAGATAACTGTTGGCGTAATTTGGGGGATTGTGATTTACCCAATCCCAAAATTATAGGGATGGTCCTCCGTAATTGCAGCTAAAGATCTCCGAACTTTGAAATTAGTCCACTTTCTACCACCTTATATAAGCAACTTTTAATTTAGTCCTCAATCCCCTAATATGTCATATATTATATATTTGTATATATCTAAAGGGCATTTTAGGATTTATTTGAATCTCGGGATGGAAACATAACTCCTAAAAATGCTGGGGATGATTTTCTAATTTCAATTGAATAAGAGGATGATTATTTAAGTGCCCAATATATCAATAACTAAATGCAGCTTTGATTTACAATTGATCTCAACGACTTTTCATACTTTGCCCCCTTATTTTGGGGATTTGTGGGAGAAAACTAGGGAGTTTCTATTTTGCCCCCATATTTTTCTAAGTTCCAAACTTTTTAAATGGGCTGGGCCAAATAAGGAAGTATAACGTGGGGTCAAATAAGTAAAAACTTAGTGAAAACTATATCTATCCCTAGTGAAATTTGGAAGGCAGTGGGGTCAAGTGACCCCATTTGTCTTTTACTGCCTCTGCCCCTGATCAGTTTGTGGGAACAAGTTTTTGATTAAAAAAAAAAGTTGGACTCTCAAACATCATTTTTGCCATCCATTTTAATTTATTGCACAAAGGTGTTATGGTCTCACAGCTATCGTGTCTTACTAAACAGTTTTTGCAATGATGATATCCAATGTGGGACTTATAAATTGAACGGTTTGGATTAACCATTCTGAGCCTACAGAAGATTAACAAAGGCCAAAAATTGGATGGGACTCGATGGATCAGGACTAGAGAGCAGCCTTTCCCATTTAGATGGCACCAAATTTTCTCATACCCCTCCATACGGCAGATTTTTCCCTCATCGTAATAATACCAGATTTTCCCTCATCTTAATAATACCACCGCTTATTCCTTTGTAATTGCTAGTAGTTGGAATCTAGCAGGTAATTAGAGCCTCAATCGGATTGAATTGAAGATTTAGATAGTACAAGGAATTCGGATGCAGCAACATTAAATAGGTTGATCGAGAGATTAATAAAGGTTTTTTTCGCTCTTAAAAAAAAAAGGTCACTTGAGCCACCTGGAGCTGGAGGGACCGCTTGAGCGAGCTAAGCTTGGTAAAAAGTCTATTTAAAGCGCGATGGTCATACGGATCAGGCGATTACACAACCACAATTCATTAATAGATTTGATGAGGTCTTAGGATCTATATGCTTACATAATATCTCTCAAGGTAAATTGTTCATTTGGATTTCTTTGAAGGAGTTCAAATGCAATTGGAGGTTGGTTTAAAGGAGGAATCCTATGTCTAGATCAAAGATTCAAGAAGTGGAATCTGGAGGAGTATCTATTATATTAGAGCGGTTCATGAGAAGTCAACCGGGAGGTTCTTAGCCAAACTATTACACTAAATATACCTATGGCGTTACCACATCAATGCATGATGCATTTCGTGGATGAACACATTCACTAACAGAATGCCACATGTACCTTTAATTAGTACATTATTTAGTACCTAATTTAGTGTTTCTAGACCTTCCGGTCAGTAAATACTATTGGGATCTCAATATAATCCATGAAGATGGGGATGGAAACATCATGTCCCAAGTCAAGTCTTCCCATGTCCCAAGTCAAGTCTTCCCATGTCCCAAGTTATATCCCGAGTCGAATCTTCCTTTTATCACAACACAACAAACCAACCAAACCAAACCAAAGTGCCCAAGTCAAGTCTTCCTTTTATCACAACAGAGTGCTCAATTTAGATTGTGCTTCCCCTTTACAAGTGGTTTTTGCATCACACTTCCACTGAAAAATACCTTTCTTATATATAATTGTTTAGGAGCACTTATATATACACATATATATCTTTATTGAAGAAATTATGTGACGAATAAGTTCGCGCGGATCTTTTTAAACATATGCTCTTGTTTATGGAGATAAAAGTTGATTGATATTCTCAGAGAAACTGCACGATAACGATACCAATAGATACTTTTTTTTCTCTTTATTTTTCTAATATTTTTCATTAATATGTGTACCTTATTTTGAGATAATGTATTAAGTATTCAATTACGAACAACTTATATTGCTGGGTGTTGTTATATACATATAACAACAAAATTAAAAAGCAATTGACCACATTTTCTTGTATGCGGTACTGCTATCCTATGCATCGAACGGGCATAACGCAAGTTTTTTAAAACCAAATATTTTTTAAAAATAACTTTTTGATGCCGTAGAATACAGTTTAGAAAGATAAATCCCTAGTCTACTCTCATTCTATCAAGAAAGGGCAATGCCACAGGCGCTAAATAAGCTATTCAGATTACTGCAATAAGCATATGGTGGGGCCCACAAATGGCGGTGGCGGAAACTCCTCATCCGTTTATGACTTATTCTATTTAGATTGTCTTCGTTTTTGTTGATAAGGTTATTGTAAGTTTGAAAACTTAGAAAACAAGCGGGAACTTATTGCCCAAGAGCGGAGGGTGATGAAAAAGTTTTGCCCAAATTATACTCCATAATTCTAAGTCAAAATTTGGTCATCATTTGTCACGGCTTTCGTTATTTGTGGGCTGTATGTGGTTGCTTTTTTATTTGACAGTGTGTCCATTTATCAAGAATTGTATTTTCAACAAAATGAAATATCATGTACCCTCGTGCACAAGAGCAATCATTAATTCTCACTAACATTAATTAACAATTAACACTTTTTGTATGTCAAAAAAAGAAAAAAACGAATAAACAAAATATCTTAGAGGCCAAAACATTTCCTCTCTCATACCAGTGAATATTCCCGGACCTACCCATCGATTGATATGGAGGGGGATTTCAAATGATTGTCCACAACAGTACATGAGTAAACGAAACGTAAATTCATGAACCAAACAGTGCAAAGGACTCGTCGTTAAAAAAATACTTACAAAGGACTATTGGAAGATACAAAGAACCAAACAGTTCATGACCCAAGTCAAGTCAAGTCTTCTCACAACCAGAAATGGAAAAGAAATTTGTAGCTCATTCGTATGTCCTATAGGAGGATCCAAACATAAACAAGAGAAGAGCTATTTTTCCAAAAAAAAAGGGTGGATCAACTTATCCAGCGCATCTATAAGAACCCTCTCTCTCACATAAAGTTCTTCATCCCCACATCCCACAAGTGCACGCCTTTCATAGCTATTTCTTGTTCCTAAAAAAAAAGGCCCCCAGAATGACGTCCTTTGCCGAAAAGACTCTTCCCAACCTGTTTGTTACATTCCAAAGCCTGGTTGTCTTCTTCATCATCCTTCCATCGATCTTTCCTTTTGATTCCGCTGCTTTTTCTTCATCTGCAACTGGAAAAGAAGTTGGAGATGATGGAACGCAAGCAGCGGCTCTCTTGACGTGGAAAGCTAGCCTTGACAGCCAAAGCCAGCCTCTCCTGTCATCGTGGGTGATCGGAAGCAACCACTGCAATTGGATTGGAATTGGTTGCAAAAAGGCTGGCACAATCATCACTCACATTGACCTTTGGAATTATGGTTTGAGAGGTACGCTTTCGAATCTAAATTTCTCATCCCTCCCTCATCTTCTCAGCCTTGATCTTACTAACAACTCGCTTCATGGGACCATCCCCTCCCGCATTGATAGGCTTTGGAGACTCAACTATCTTTTCTTGGGGACCAACCGTCTATCCGGAACAATTCCAAAAGGAATATGCCAATTGTCTAATCTCAAGACCTTGTCACTGCATTCGAACAATCTCACGGGTTCAATCCCTGCTTCTATAGGGAACTTGGTCAACTTAACCACTCTTTACCTTAGCGAAAATCACCTTTCCGGATCAATCCCCGAAGAAGTTGGGAATCTAAGGTCCCTCATTAATCTCCTACTCTCAACGAACAATCTCACGGGTTCAATCCCTGCTTCTATAGGAAACTTGGTCGACTTAACCCTTTTTCTCCTTTTCGACAATAATCTTTCCGGATCAATCCCCGAAGAAGTTGGGAATCTAAGGTCCCTCGCTAATCTCGATCTCTCAAGAAACAATCTCACGGGTTCAATCCCCGCTTCTATAGGGAACTTGGTCAACTTAACCGGTCTTTACCTTTATGAAAATCATCTTTCCGGATCAATCCCCGAAGAAGTTGGGAATCTAAGGTCCCTCAATAGTCTCCAACTCTTAATGAACAGTCTCACGGGTTCAATCCCTGCTTCTATAGGGAATCTAAGGTCCCTCGTTGAACTCGCACTCTTCATGAACAATCTCACGGGTTCAATCCCTGCTTCTATAGGGAACTTGGTCAAGTTAAACACTCTTACCCTTTTTTATAATCATCTTTCTGGATCTATTCCCCCACAATTGAACAATCTCACACTTCTTAGAAAATTTATAGTTGATGATAACATGTTAACCGGTCATTTACCAGAAAACCTATGCTTGAGTGGATCACTTGAATACTTAACAGCCTCATACAACAATTTAAGTGGACTCATCCCCAGAAGCTTAAAAAATTGTAGCAGCTTATATAGAGTAAGGCTTGAGGGAAACCAATTATCGGGAAACATTTCAGAAGATTTTGGAATATACCCAAATTTGGATTATATTGATTTGACCGACAATAACTTCTACGGCGAACTATCTTCAAGATGGGGAAAGTGTAGCAATTTAACAAGTCTCAAAATGTCAAACAACAATATTTCTGGACAGATGACGCCTGCATTGCTTGAGGCAGCCAAACTGTCTAGAATTGATCTCTCTTCAAATCAACTATATGGAGAGATCCCGAAGGAATTCGGAAGTTTGGTTTCACTGTTCGACCTTAAGCTGAATGATAACCAGCTATCAGGTAACATTCCTCCAGAACTCGGCCGCCTTGCCAACTTACAGACTCTAAATTTGGCAGTAAACAAACTAAGCGGCTCAATCCCTCGAGAGTTAGCGGATTGCATGAAGCTATTGAACTTGATTTTGAGCAATAATAGACTTGGTGACAACATTCCTTTGGAACTAGGTCAACTTCATGGCCTTCAAAGTCTTGATTTGGGTAATAACTTTTTATCTGGTCAAATACCACAGCAGTTTGGAGAGTTCCAAAGATTAGAAATGCTAAATCTCTCTCACAACAAGCTCTCTGGTTTGTTACCATCTTCTTTTGATAATTTGTTAAGTCTTACATCGGTTGATATATCTTACAATCAGCTAGAGGGTCAGCTTCCTCACATCAAAGCTTTCCGGGAGGCTCCATTTGAGTCACTCCGAGGTAATAAAGGTTTATGCGGTAATGCTACTGGTTTGAAGGCCTGCCAACGTCATGAGGTTCCTAGAAAGGAGGAAAAGAAATTGGTGTTACTAACTGTACTTCCTATTTTTGGATTTCTAGTTGTTTCCCTCATGGTCCTTGGATTTTTCTTGTCATTCCGTAAGAAAGTGAAGAGCCCAACAAATGAGCCGAGACAAGTAAATGACAAAAATTTGTTTTCAATATGGAGCTATGATGGAAAAATGGTGTACGAAAACATCATTGAAGTGACTGAGAACTTCAGTGCCAAATATTGCGTTGGGAAAGGAGGATGTGGTACTGTTTATAGAGCTGCCCTACCAAATGGTCAAGTTGTTGCCGTGAAGAAACTTCATGCATCATCTGATGGTGACTCGCATAATCAAAAGGACTTCATGAGTGAGATCAGTACATTAACGGAGATAAGACACCACAACATTATAAAGCTTTACGGATTTTGTTCCCATCCAAGACACTTGTTTTTGGTCTACGAGTTCTTGCAAGGTGAAAGCTTGCAAAAGGTACTGTCCTCGATGAAAGAAGCAGTAGAGTTGGATTGGAAAAGAAGAGTGGATGTTGTTAAGGGTTTGGCAGACGCTCTATCTTATATGCACCACGATTGTTCGCCTCCAATCATCCATCGTGACATATCTAGCAAGAATGTTTTGTTTGATTCTGAGTACGTCGCTCACATCTCTGACTTTGGGGTGGCTAGATTTATGAAGGCTGACTCTTCCAACTGGACTTCATTTGCAGGAACCTTCGGATATGCTGCTCCTGGTATTTTTTTTTATTGCATTTTCCCCCTACTTTCTTTTGATCTCCAAGTCACCCTTAACATGGTAATTTTATCTTTTAACAATGAAGAATGGTACTAGTTTTTAGGCGGCTTTTATAGTTCATTCAACTGATATTAGATCGTTTGTGTTATCTTTTTCCTATTCTACTCTTTCACAATTTTGTTTGAGTTACTGTTTCCTTGAAAATCATGTACCTCCTTTTGCATATTCTTAGTCCTAATGAGGTTTATTTGTTATATAAGCTTTCTGATTACCGAAAAAATAATCCTCCTTCATGAACTATGGAACTATGAGCTTACTTACCATGGACTGAACGATACCGAAAGTAGGAATAACAATGGGGCGGATTTTGCCATACCCCGATCTGACCCAAAAATCTAGCCCCACCCTTGACCCGACCCGAACATGACCCAGTAATGTACAGGTACTCCCGCCCTGCCCTACTTCGCTCCTAATTTTGTTCTACGTATTAAGAAAATATGTTTTAGACTAATAAATTAGTGGGGATTAATAATAAAAGTTCACAAACTAACTATTACAACTTAGCCAAAATCTATTCTCTATCCGAAAAACAAGAAATAATTAATATATTATGTGGTAGTATTTTTATTGTAAAGGTAAACTATGCATAAAAAATTTTCGGGGTGGCTTGAATATACCTAAATGGAAGTTTGAATGTTCACATATATTTGCAACTTAACCAATGCCTGAAATTTATTAAGAGCACGTTTCCCCTTCCTTTCATCCCTTCATACCCTTTTTTCAACCAATTATTTTCTCTCTCTTGGCTATTTTTTTTTTTTTTGGCAGAATTTGCATATACAATGGAAGTGAATGAGAAGTGCGACGTCTACAGTTTTGGGGTGGTAACACTGGAAGTGATTATGGGAAAGCATCCGGGTGATCTTATCTCTTCTCTATCATCATCTTTGTCATCATCATCACAATCAAGTGGACATGCAATTTTATTGAAGGATGTGTTGGACAAACGCCTGCCACCTCCTACAAATCAAGTGGCAGAACAAGTAGCAGTTGCTGCAAAAGTTGCATTTGCATGTTTGAATGCCAGTCCAATGTCTCGACCAACCATGCAACAAGTTGCTCGGAAGTTGTCAAAGACAAGGCCATCTCTGCAAATTGAGTTTCACCTGATTACATTAGGAGAACTCCTTGATACCAGCTGCTTCACTTCTTGAGCTTCCTTGGACTTCAACTTTTGTTGAACTTTTTAGCCGCTTATTCTCTTTACTGTAATTGTTAAATTTCACCCTTGGTTTGTCTTCTTTCTGTGATCTTTTGTGCTTTGTTAATGTGGAATAAAAAGACATGATGTAAAATAAACTCATTCAAAGAACTAATGTCATGTACAAGAAACGAAATCCAACTTCTTTGTCCTCCAAGACCATGATGTGGGCGTATCTTGGCTTCTGGGTCTCCCAATAGTTATCTCCATGTAGTGTCTTCAAATGCTTCTCAATTTCATCGAGCTCTTTGGATGACGCCACTGCTCGGAATCCGCAACATCGGAGTCACCACCCTCGTCGTCTTCGTCTTCAGAGTTGGATTTTTCGTAGTCCCAGTAGTCCAAGCCCAACCAGGCCATCTGTTCTCAAGCCACGGGCTTTCCTCCAGTTCAGCGTCCATCAAACCTGCAAATTATGGCGGGGGTGGCGGATGTGGGCAATTCCATCATAGAATTACTGATGGGATCGTTGATGACCCACACATTATCGGCAAGGAGGTCAGACCCAGCAATAACAGCAAAAATCCTTTTCTTGGGATCAGGAGATGGCAGGCCTGAATTTTGCCTTCTTACTGATCCTTCAACTACACTGGTTTGTAGTTTTGTTCCTCAACTTGGGTCACAGATTTGAGATATCGTTTGCTCGGAGGAAGTAAGACTGTGGTTACCAAGGAATCAATACGTGTAAGTTTTCCTTCCGGTATATCTATCTATTTATGTAAGCAAGCATTTGCTTACTGATTAGTGAATTCTATTCTAGGAATCTGGGGGTGATCCATTGGTTCTTTGTTTTTGATATTGTGAATTCAGCTCATGCTGCCACTTCTACGGACGCCTTGCAAGGTGAGTTTGACTTTCCAATTCATTCAAATACGTGGTGCTTTTTCTTAGATTTCATCATCGATAAAGAGTCCCGGCAATATCTGCTGCATTCACTTGCTATTCTGATTTCTTGAACTTCTTAGTCAATTGCGGTTTGTCAGATTAAATTTGATGCCTGTCACTCGACTTCTATGGCTTACTTCCTGGCAGTGGGAGCTAGATTCTTATTTTCAGTGGTATCTCAAACCGAAACGATGGCTTTTGCTGAATTGTTGCGGTGATGTGTAGAGATGTAGGGATAGACTTGTGTAGATTACGCCATCATATACTTATGCGACAGTTTGCTCAACTTGATTATGTTAAGCACATTTCTAGAAGAATTATTACCCCATTTTATTAGTATTGCATTTTTTATAATCCCCTTTCTGTTATCCTCTTTTTTTTTCGTTTAAAGAACTTTGGGTTTTCTTGGCCTTTTTCTAATTTTGATTTTCTATGCCAGAAAAAGAGTTCCTGATTGTCCTGTTTTATATTCTGGTATTCTGATTTTTTATTGTAGAACTTCCCTAGTGGCTACAAAACTTTGTCTTATCTGTTTTAATTTCGCATGTGTTTATCCGTTGAGGGCTTTGACTGCCATTGGCAATGACATTCGAGAGTGGATTTTTTGGTACGGTATTCCGGCTTAGCGATTGATCATATAAAGGCTTGCCTTTTTTACTACCAGAAGAATAGTCCTCCCTCATGAACTCTATAACTAGTAGCTTATTCATCACAGAACTGACGATACTGGAACTTTGAGTGTACACATAAATTTGCAACTTAAACAATGCCTGAAATGTAGCATGAGCACGGTACCCCCTTCCTTCCCATCATTACCCTTTTTTCAACCAATTTATTTTCTCTCTCTTGGGCATTTGTTTTTTTGGCAGAACTTGCATATACAATGGAAGTGAATGAGAAGTGCAATGTTTACAGTTTTGGGGTGCTAACACTTGGAAGTGATTCTGGGGAAGCATCCGGGTGATCTTATCTCGTGTCTATCGTCATCTTTGTCGTCATCAGCACAATCAAGCGGACTTGCAATTTTATTGAAGGATGTGTTGGACAAACGCCTGCCACCTCCTACAAATCAAGTGGCAGAACAAGTAGTGGTTGCTGCAAAATTAGCATTTGCATGTTTGAATGCCAGTCCAATGTCTCGACCAACAATGCAACAAGTTGCTTGGAAGTTGTCAAAGACAAGGCAATCTTTGCAAATTGAGTTCCACCTGATTACATTAGGAGAACTCCTTGATACCAACTACTTCATTTCTTGAGCGTCCTTGGACTTCAACTTTTGTTGAATTTTTTAGCCGCTCATTCATTTTACTGTTATATTTCACCCTTGGTTTTGTCTGGTTTTTGTGATCTTTTGTACTTTGTTGATGTGGAATTTGAGGATACTGTATAAAAGAGACTTTCATTGAAAGAACTAATGTAATGTAAAACAAAAGCTATCCAACTTGTATGTGCGCCGAGTATACTATTGCAGTGAAATAGCTAAGCCAAGTCTTCTGGCTTGAAGATTCAAGCGAAATGAAATAGTGGGTGATTCTTCTCCCAGCTCTATGCATTAGATCGATATACCGAAAAATACAATGTCAGATGTTTGAACCCAAAAGGTCCCTTTTAAGCATCCGTTTAACCCCCAAATGCTCTTCCATTTCTTACGACTTTCATCCAGCCACTAAGCTCCCTCCCAAACTAAGCTGTGTTTGCGTAATATGAAGGGATATAATGTGACGACCCAACTTTTTAAATACCTCAAAAATCAATAATCTTTTAAATTAATATCCTCGAAATTATACAATAAAGATCCAAAAATTACATTGGCCCTAAAATCCTCAAAATAACCGCGCGCTAACTTCTTCAATTTAGTCTCTCGAAGCTAATCCACAGAATATTCCAATTCTAACCACCACTCACTTGCTCTGCACCTGAAAAAAATATAATATGGCCGGGTAGTATGTGCAATACGAGGACAATAAATATTGCTCGAAATAAGGACGTGCTCAATAATCGAGGATAACAAGTCAAAGTGAGTCATAAATCATTTGCAGCCTCTTTCCTGGCTCATCTCGGTAACATGCCAAGCACCACCGGAAACAAATTCGTGTGCCCCCTTTCGGGCCATATAAAAGTACATTAGATTTCCCTCAAGGAAATCAACCATATATCATTTCTCATTACACCGGTGGGCTTGCATGTGTACCAATCTGTTCCATGGCTTTCAGCCAAATATTTTTCCTGTCACGGTACAAGATGTGACAACAACAGAGCCAATAAACTTAGATAGCAACAGAGTACAAATATGAGAATCAAAGAACACTCTTTGCAAAGAGATTTAGCGAGAAATGTATTGCACACTACCGGTACCTTAAATTATGATCGTCGCTGGATACGTAAAAATTGACAGCATGAGCCATATCTCAAAATTTCATTGTGATCAAACTCCATCTGACCATTAGATAAACATGTCCAGTGCTGCCCCATGAATTCTCTCTCCCTCGGCTCCCACTCTTAATTCCCTGAGTTGGTTACTAGCTAGACTCCTTGGTTTATATAAATGTCATCTGCTACAAATCAAGCTCATCAACTCTCGACCGACTCAAATTAAATTCTAAAGCTTACTCACATGCCACCTTTTAGTCACTCATGGCAAGTCATGACAACCAAGAGTAGACACCTAGCAGATTGCTCATGCAAAACTTATCTTACCAAAATACTAGAAGAAGCTTCAACTTTCTATTTTGAAGCTACTCCGTATAAGAAATACGGAATTCAACTATATTTACTCTTAATAAAAATAAGGGGTGTTACATATAATTCAATCACTCAATATGTTAAGTGTTACATGAGTTGATGCATCCCGCATCAAAGCCTTCAAAATAGGCTTCATTTGGAACGGCAATTGTCGATCTACTTGATTTTGCGCACCTACCGGGGCCTGCGATTGAAGAATGAGGAGCGGTGACTTCCTGGCCTCCTTATCTTTCTCTCTCTCATCGTTTAATGATGTCTATCTCCTAATTTGACGGTTTCGACAGCTGGTTGTCAACATCGTGTCTCTGTGACTTAGTAATTATATGTTTTCAAAAGAGTCTTTCTCTGTGACTGAGTAATTATATATA
>JAXBDA010008102.1:0-15719 GCA_036023075.1 Gaultheria prostrata | reverse complement strand
ATTAAGCACAAACACACAAACCAACCACGTGCACGAATTAAATGGAAAATGAGGATTAACCGCCCGTCTAACGCGTTCATTCCTTCCTACTTAGGCGCTTAAATGCATGGATTTCACGCGCCTATCAACTATCATCGTGAACTAGTTACTATGAAATCCATTGTGATAACCAACTGAAATTAATGGTCACCTGCTTAATCTTATCTGTAATAGTAGTTTTTAGAGGGTTAAAAAAACCGGGTACTCAGATCGAGTACACAAAAATATAAAAGTAATATCCCCAGTTCTGTATTTTTTTTTTGTCATCATTTTTATTGACCAAAATAAGAAAAATAACGACGAAAATAGGAAAACAAAACACTGATTAAAGAATTTCCCAGCGTACGCCTCCCCTTTCGGCCAAGGAGGCATATTCGTGGAGAGACGAACCAGTACATAACTGGTCTTAATTGACCAAGTAAACTAATACAAAAGAAATACTCTACAATATTACTGGGACTTCATGGCCGAAAGGATATATAATCTCGGAATCCTTTTACGAAAGCCAGAAAGTTAATTTTTGTTCATAACTTTTTATTTTTAATATTATCCAATTAGATTTAATAAACACTAGCTTTAATTTTAGGTAGAGAATATTTTTTTCCTAATGTCAAAAGACAAGGCATGACTTGCTTGGATCGGAAATTCTTTTGTTCATCCTCACCAAAAGAGGATGAACAAAACTCTCACTATCACCGATATTAATTCTGCAAATATTGCGATTGTTTTCTATAGATATTCTCTTCCATAAACCATATATTACCAATTGAATATATTTTTCATTATTAATGCAGATACATATTGATCTACATTTACTGATCCTTGGACTTATCCAAAATTCCACGTAAATGCATGCAGCTAATACTGATGGGATCCTACGTACGTACGTTGTATTGATAGCTTGTGATTAACAAAGACATGAATTTCCTCAAACTAAAAACTATTAGGACTAATTTTTTGATCACTAAGAAGACGCAGGAAATGAAATGACACTTAGTTGAGACCTATTAAACTACTTACCACATGCTACATACAGTGGCGGACGCAGGATTCATTATACGGGAGACTAAATCACATATATTCATCCTCATATAATGATGGTAACAGTTTTGAGGGAACCTTAATTCCTTAGGGGGCGTTTAGTAATGTTTTTGTTTTTTGTTTTTGTTTTCAAAACTAAAAAACAAAATGTGTTTGGTAATTTATTTATATTTTGTGTTCATTAAAAATGTTTTCAAAATTTCTGAAAATTTTCAAAACACAAAAAAGGTGATTTGTCTTGTTTTAAAACAGGGTCGCTTAAAATTTTATTACCAAACATGTTTTTTTGTTTATGTTTTTATAAATAATAAATATGATTCTACTTTTAGTTTTTTTTTTTGAAATAAAAAACAGAAAAAAAAACTTTACCAAACGCCTCCTTAATAATTTGTACAAACAAAACCTAAAATATAGTACAAATAATGGGATAATTGGGAGGTGTGCG
This sequence comes from Gaultheria prostrata, assembly GCA_036023075.1. Taxonomy (NCBI): domain Eukaryota; kingdom Viridiplantae; phylum Streptophyta; class Magnoliopsida; order Ericales; family Ericaceae; genus Gaultheria; species Gaultheria prostrata. The sequence goes on along the minus strand of JAXBDA010008102.1, from coordinate 14,194 downwards.
GGGACCCGAGACCCGCACGCACCCCCCTATGTCCATCCATGGCTACATACGAGATATGTAAGGCTCACAAAAAATGACTTGGATAGAGATTTTTTTTATAAAAAACAAATTTGAATTAATGTTGCAACTGTGAGTTGGTACACCACTTATGGTCTATTCCAATTCACTTGGATTTCGTAAATTAATGCCAAATTTCTTGTGTGTTCTGCACATATATAATTCTAATAACTCATGTGTCTAAGTTCACTTATGCTTTCATAAATTAATTACCTTCGACTAATCTTTTGATACCCAATCTTATTATTTACTGGCGGGAAGTCCAAGAATTAAGCGGGCCGGGTTGTGTTTTTTATTTACATATGCACACATGCATGTATATATGTCTGAATATTGTCCGTTTTCATGCATGTTGATTCCAAATACACTCTGGAGATTTTTTTTTTCAGATATAGAGACGATATTATAATGTCCAAAATCTTGACGATGGAATGAACTTGGTCATCAACTAATTAAAGCTTATTGAACAGCTAAATACGGATCTGAGCCAAAGATGTGCAATAAATAAAACCCGGAAGCGCGATGAGATTAATTATTGTTTTTGGACAATGATTTTCTAGAACAGTTTTGCTAAAACAACTGCACCTAATAATTTTAAGTTATAGTAATAACTCATATGCATGCAAGTAAATAATATATAGCATTATTTATAATGCATTTCTATCGATACGAATAATTTTTTTTTTCTGTCTTTTCAACCTCATAAATAAAGATACTTGTTCCGCTCCTAAATAACATTCAAAATGATTGTCGTTCAAAAAAGATTTCATTTGGGTTGTTCTTTCGGGTCTCGAGAGGCAAATGATTATCGTCTGGTGAAGTGTCAACCTCGTTGAGATTCCGCTTCTCGTTTTGATGCTTTCCTCTGGCCCTGTTTAATTTTACGTCTTCAATATTTGATTAATAAAAAAAAAAAATTCAAAATGGGGCCTAGATAAAATTCCTCACCAACCCCTTCATTGAAAAGATGATCATAATTGAGAAAATTAAAAGAAGACCAGCACAACTTATGATTGGAAAACTGCTTTTCAAGGCCTGAGCACGCGTATTGCTTGAGTGCTTTATCATGGGTTGAATATTTGAGCTTGAGCTAGTAGTGATCAAAGAATAATTGGCATGATCGAATCTTCAAAAATACAAGCCCCCACCACCAAAATTTTAATAAGACCACCCCCAAATCCAAATGATTTTCAGTACAACATTTACTAAAAGTTAATGATGCAAAGATAAGGGATATCTCTTTCAATCTTGTACCTGCATTTCCTGATTTCCACTTTTGTTCACCGGACTTATCGGATTTACGTTCAACTGTTTAGTGCCACATCTCGTGTTAACTATTCTTGGCATTTTTAAAAAAATCCCCGGAATTGAAGTGACACAAGATTAAATATTTGTAAATCGTGGCGGTAAGTCCACCATGCTTTTTTCTTAATTTGAATGCCAGTGCTAAGAAAGAGAGAGTTAATTATGATAATTTTGATCATATTAAGAGGATGATATATATATTTTTGTTAACTAGTAGAACCTTGGCCCAGAACTTTTGACTAAAATAGAAAGGTCGATAAACGTCTGCTCATCATCTTTTTTGAAGCTCCACTCTTTAATTAATTGTAGGATAGTGACTATAAGGTCAAATTAGAAAATGGATCTCTAGTCGTTGGATTGAGATATGAATGTTACATGAGATATGGTAATGATTGAAAAGCATGAAATTCAAAGGCATTCAAAGGCTATTAAATGGATAATGTCACACCCAAATGGGAAGCGACTGGCTGTGGACCACGAGGCTTCAACCCGTGAAACACGTAGCCTAAAATAAAATAAAGTAATTGGACATAATATATAAAATTTACTTTATTTTTGTCATCAAACCAAACCCAAGCCAAATAGGTCTCAAATCATAACCATGGGGCACAACCGTCCCACAAATCAAATTGATAAGAATATATCACCAATAGGAAAAAAGAGTTTCGATTTCTATATATATATAAAAAAAAAGTTTAACAAAGTGTGGAAGCGATAAATAAAATTATAACACTAGAATGCAACATCCTATGGAGATCGACATAATAACTCCCCAAGACGCCGCCAGAGTCCTCACCTATCGACTCGATTTGCCTGAAAATGATGTTGGAATAAATCCATCCGCTGACAAGCTCGGTAAATGACAAAGAATGTATATTAAATAAAGTTCTAAAGCCGTGATAAAAATAGATTTCCAAGTGAACATAATTTGGCATACACGATCGATGTACTATAAAACAATAATAAATCTTCATGGTGATCACCAAATGACATTCAATAACAATGGGGAACCACAACCAAATAGTACCATGACCAACAAATAATTATCTCAAGATTGGATCCAATATCGAAATTAGAGTCACCAGGTGTTGGCAGCCTGTGGTACTCTTCCCTAAGTCGATGTAGCGAAAAGACAACCGTTGAGCAAAAGGGTCACCGGCCTAACCCGGTCTCTTTCCTAATGGCCAGGGTCACCTAATCAAATGAATAATTTCCCTGGACTTCCAATAATAAAAGTTCCCAATAATATCCATAAAGTTCTCACCAAAAAGAATACTTTTATCGTATGCCAATTTAATTAAAGAATCATATATAAATAATTTGCCGTTCCAATTAACAATTCCAAAATTTTCAAAGTACAATTTAAGGGACACGAGGAAGTTTCGAAAGTACGTAACATACTTAACCACTCACCTGAGTCCAAAGAGAATGCAACTCGAACACGAAAAAATAGACTCCCTGTACAAAAATAAAGGATACAAAATACTCCAACTAACTATTCGAATAGTATAACACTGAATATGTAAAGCTAGGAATTTTATGTAGCACCCAAACTATGACTATTCATCAATCACCAATCATCAGAAGCCTTATCAAACTACAAAACCCAAACTTCAATTTTCAGCTCCAAAGTAATTTTTTTTTGAAAGCAAAAGAGAATATTATTAATCTTTTTCTCGCGTTGTGATGCCGCTCCCTTGGTTTCTGTTAAACTTCGGCTCCAAGTGATTAGTTCCCCATGTAAGACCTGTTCCCTCACAAAACCACATCTCACCCTCGTACAACTTCTTGTAGGACCAACCAATTGATTAGTAAACCACCAGTTCAAACTTCAAATCTTCCATTATCTAATATACTATAAATTATCAAGACTTGCACATCTCATGTCTATTTGGCAGTAGATTAGAAGGAGAACCTTAATTCTTATAATCCCATTAGAACTTTGCTCCACTGAAACCCATTTAACACTTGTAGCACCTTGAGTATAATATTGATTTCTCACCACACAACTCCATTACGAAGAAAGAGAATATATATATCAGATCACCACACCGCACAACACGTGCCATGGCAGCACTCAACTTCTTCATGATCTCGATCTTTCTCTATCTTTTACCTAGTACCCACACCAAATATGGATGACAGATTATTCCCAAGTAACTACAGAAATAAAGGGGCGACTAAAGAATCTGATACACCCTATCTAACAGTTGCGAACCCAAATCAGAGAAACAATGGAAGAGAATCCTTCGACTATGGCTGCAGCTCTCTCTCTCTCTCTCTCTCAGCCGCCTCCAAATATTCTCTCAAATTGCTATCTCCAAAATTAAACCCTAGCCAATAACGTAGTATTCTATTTAAGTGAAATTCTACCAAACTACCCAGTATTCACTTATCCCTAAACTATAGCTAAGCAGGGTGTTCCGCTAAGATTGGTTTTTTGGTTTTTTGACTTTTTTATGTGAGAGCTCGAAAAACGCATAGCTTTTTGTAGTTTTTTATGTGATATATTGTGAGGGGATGACCTGTCTCGAAAAACGTAATAAGCTGGCTTTTGGTTTTTTGAGTTAGTGGAACGGGGCCTTAGTTACAATAACATGGTAACAAACAAAAATACATATAGTATATAATTAGCTTAATACTATATTATTATTATAAATGTAATCTTATATTCCCAAAATTACAATAACGCCAATATTACCTATAGGGTGTGCCAAAATAATTAACTTGGATCCAACCGTAAAAGCTAGTAAATTTTAATGCAAAAATAATTATTAGGAAAAGAAAATGTAGAGCGTCGTAGATAATAAATCCATTACTCCCTCCGTCCCTTTTTAAGTGTGTTACCTGAGAATTCCAACTATTTTTCTCTCACATCAACTTTTACAACTACTTTCCATTATTTACCCTTATCAATATAATAATACCCACTAACTTTTTAAAAAGGAATCTATTTTTAAGGGCAATATAGGAAATGTACCCACTAACTTTTCAAAACACACACTTATTAAGGGACAACACAAAATGGAAATGTACACACTATAAAAGAGACGAAATGAGTACTATATTATATCAAGAACATTTAGATTTGAACATTTAAATTAAAAAATGTAGGTAAAGAGTATTATTATCGGCATTAATGACAAACCGCCGGCAAAAATGCTATTATCGGTGGTTTTTTACCGGCGGTAATGAAAATGCTGGTAATAGTGGCTAATTACTGGCGGTAACAAAAAACCGCCAACAAAGGTATCTATTACTAGCAGCAAATCCAAAATCGCCGGTAATAATATCGAGTTATAATAACTATTATTGATGTCCAAATAAAACCGAAAAACTTTGGTAGTTGGGTGGTTAAGTTTCGGGCCTCTATACAAAAGGGTCATGAGTTCGAATCTTAGGACCAAAATCTTTTTCCGAAAAAAACATTTACTGGCAAATGTTGACACCCTTAATTGGCTCGGTAGATATTTTAAGCTCCTCTGCGTGCGGATTCCCGATGATGAAATGATGTCCGATTGCTTTTGTTGAATTCACGTAATCTGACAATCTTTGTGAGGATTTGTAGCCAAACCAAATCCACTAAAAAATCAGCCAAAATATTGACAGGTATATTCATTAACCGGCCGATACATCATTTTGTTTACCTGCCAAAACCAGTTTCCCACCACAGATCAAAATTCCCTTGGCCACATACGTTAATCGGTCGTACATCTGTTCACCGGCCGACAAATCCTCTCATTTCAGAAGCTTCATAGCCAGAGTCCGTTCAGGACTCAACCTCTCCCCCGTCGATCGGATTACTTCGGTTTGCTTTGTAAACAAGCTCATGACTCTTGTGGATAGATATTTGTACGTACAAAACCTCTCCCAATTTGAGTTTCAAGCGATTTGGGTCATCTCCTTTGCTAAATAAATAAGAGCCTTTGCATCACTAAATCAACACACAATCTTTCATCCCTATACTCCAAAACTATACATAAATACTCCCACCAAGCCTAGCTTCGAAAGCCCTAACCTACCGGAGAACGAAAACACCCTAGTGTTAAACCCCAAAAATCTAAGCTTAGGTTTTAGGGTTTTGTGAGTTTAACCAACAAAATAATCAATCCAAGCAAATTAACCTCTGAGGGAGTACATTACAAAGGCTATAAGGCCTATTTTGTTATTTAAACTTCTTGTTTCTGTTCGATCTAGCATCTGATTTTGCATATTCAATTTTCTATTTTCCGGCAATGGGAAGAACACTGGCAGATGCACTACTGGCCAGTGTGATCTGCCGACCGCCTAATCCATTGGTCGGTCGATAGATCAAATTGCCGTTACATTGTTTTTTCCTTCTGTTCTACTCCCTCCGTCCCAAATTGCTGGTCCTTCTTTCTATTTTGGGATGTCCCAAAATACTTATCATATTTCTAAAAATATTCATCAAAACAGGGTCACTTTCCAGTTTTATCCTTAAAAAGTATTTTTTCCATCTTAATTGTCTTGTCCATTATCTTTTATTTTATAACGGTTCTTATGATTTTGAAAACTTTGTACAATAAAACTAATTGATATCTATCAAACAAGATCCATATTGCATATGTTTTGAGTTTCATATAACAAAGTAGCCCCCAAAATTGGTCGCAGTAATTATTGACTGGACTTAGGGGCAAAACAGAAAAGACAATACAAAATTTTCACACCCCTTAAAAACCCACTTCCCCAAAAGGGGCAAGCAAATTGGGACGGAGGGAGTATATTTCTGTATGATTACTAGCTTAAACGAAACTCCTGCTGCTCCTCAATATACTTTTCAATGCTTCCGAACATTTGACTAAGTACTACCGCACTCGAAGTTGAAAATAGGTTGAGATTCCTTGCTACACATACTACAGACGCTGTAAAAAATAAACGAATAATAATAAAAATTATTATAACTCGATAAATTGGGATACACAAATGTGTGTTGTGTCAATGGAATTGCAACAGAAAGGAGCTCGGCTTTTTGGAGCTTACAAGGTGAAGTGATGGTGGGGAGGTGATGGGTGGTGATGTGAGGTAGATGAGGATGATGGAGGATGAAGAAGATAGAAATTAGGGTTATTATAGTCTAGGTTTTCTAGGGTTGGGGTAATTAAGTAGTTAGAAAATACTCAAGGGTAATTAGTATAATAAAATATAAGTTAATGGCAACTGGTATAATTCAAAATATACTCCAGTTAAAATAATTATTTCGAATTTTTTTTTCAATCGTCATTCCTAATCTATTACATGGGAACGGGGGAATAGGACTCCATCTTGAGATGCAGTGTAGGACATCCAAGGGCTCTACCGCATGAGCTAGCCACCTTAGAAAATTAGGAATGTTACACAAGGCACAAACCACAAGTATCAGCAAAGTGAAGGCGTAATAAGAGACTTTCTAGGTTTACAACAATTAGTTCCATCGACATTAATCTTAATTAAATTGTGTGGTGTACCATGATGGTTTAAGGCTCCTACAATTGCTTAAGGGCCTAAGGCTGGTCTTGTATCTTTCAAAGTAATTTCACTCATAATTGACGTTTTAAAAGAATAAAGATACAGGAAAATAAGTGGCTATCCTCTACGATCACGATCTCCATGGATGCAACTTAATTAAGTGGGAGATCTTCATAGAGTTAAAAAATGAGAAGTCGTAACAATTACATTTCAAATTGAAGAAGGGAAAGGCGGTCGGAGAAGATGGAGGGGACGGTTGGGGGAGGGGACATGCGGTGGAGGTAGTAAACTTCTCCGGCACTCAAACGCTCTCTCGCTCACTTCTCCTTTCCTCCTCTCCACTCCTCTTTTCTTGGCCTCGTCGGGCGATTGGAGACCCCCCATGCCGGATCCGTTCCTCTCTGGTCCAGTGTGGGTGACCGCGCCCCATTTTTGGGCCCGTGGGGAATAACTCAATCGGTGTCTAAACAGGCCAAACCGGCTAACCGGGAGCCATATCTCCCCACGCGAGAATCCGGTTGGGGCGTTTGTTCTTTTTATACGTAGCTTAGTGGTATCTTAAGTTGTTTATCATTAGAAATTGAGAAAACAAGAAAACAATTAGGGAATAACTCAATCGGTGTCTAAACAGGCCAAACCGGCTAACTGGGAGCCATATCTCCCCACGCGAGAATCCGGTTGGGGCGTTTGTTCTTTCTATACGTAGCTTAGTGGTATCTTAAGTAGTTTATCATTAGAAATTGAGAAAACAATAAAACAATTGGGGAATAACTCAATCGGTGTCTAAACAAGCCAAACCGGCTAACCGAGAGCCATATCTAGATCAAGGGTTTTCCTGTCTAGAACTCCATCATCGATGGCGAGCAACGACTTCCAACAGCTCTAGTGACCATGTAGACGACGACTGGAGGCTTTCCGATGGCGCATACTAAGGCGGCGATTTTCCATTTCCTGTACTTTTCTTTTCTTTTTTCATTTTTCTGTAACTTTTAGGTTTTTTCCGGGTTTTTTTTTTTAGCTTGTTATAATTGGTGATTAATACAATTTTTCTATCTATTTCTCAAAAAAAAAAAATTTGAAGAACGGATGGTAATATATTATTTTACTAATAAGTAATGATTAAAAAACTGTGTACAATGTCCAACATACTTCATTGAAGTACCGTTTATCATTTTAACCTCTGGTGGAGTACTCTTTAAAAAAAACGAGACCAAAAGACACGAGTATGATGCCAATAAATTTCTCCATGCCTAAAAAGGAGTATTTGAGCAATGAGAGTGAATTGGTCAGTTATTATTCCGGGCCCAAAGAATACGAGACAACTAACATGAAATCTAGAATTTGAACGTAATAAATACTAGTATATATAAACCCCGCAACAAGTGTAAGATCCAAGACTGGTGCATGTGTTCTTTCCCTCTCCCTTGTGACCCAGCATATGCATTAATGCACTAATGTGAACCTCGACAAGGAGTCGACAAGCAAGAGCAAGTCTCCAAACATGTATCTCACCACAAAAAAAAAAAAAAAAAAAGAAAAAAAAAAACGCATGAGAAATTGAATTTTCTAGCACTCCTGATATTTCCTGTATTTTATTCGTATTTCAATAAAAAAAAAATTTATTAGATAAATAAAACAGATTGTGAATAGAATAAGACACAATGACTACATCCTAGAATTTTATAGGTAACATAAATGCATAGATATCAATATTGTGAGGTTAGCCAAACACATCACAAGCTGAATACTTCTTCTTCTTCATTTTTTGGTTGACACTTACTAAGATTTCAAGTTTTATTATGTATATATAGAAGCTTAGCACAACAGAATTCTTCTTCTTCTTCTTCTTTTTTTCTTTTTCTTTTTGATAATGTTGGTATAACGAATCTAGGGGCACGTTCGATTGAGGGTCACAGACGGAGTTAAGAAGGGGGCGGGTGGCATGGGGTCCAAAAAAATATAATAAAAATTAAGAATGTCATTTTTCAAGCATGTTGACAGGACCGGCCCTAGGGCCAACCATCTCAAACCCTCAGTGGCTCCAAGATTTGAAATGGTTGACCTCCCGTGGGATTCGAACATACTTTCTTATGCACACTTTATCAACCCCTCAGGGTTATCCTAGATTTTTTTTTGCTCACCATCTATATATGTGGATTCCAATAGCATTCCCTACGTTGCGAATCGACTCCTACTTAGTGACTTTTTGGTCCTCTGTTACCACTACACCCTAATACACTGAGAATTTTTTTAATGCTATGGTATTTGTAACGCATCTCTCATCACTTAAAAAGACTTTTGGTGATGAAACCTAGTAATGAAATTTAAATTTCCTCGCCAAATGATATCTTTTGGTGAGGAAATTGAATTTCGTCGGTAAATGGAACCTTTTTTTTTTTTTAATACACCGGTGCCACAAAAAATTTACATCTGTATAAGTCAATTCATAATATGTACCACTTCGTATATGGTACTAGGTTGCTAAGGCTTCTTCAAGTAGTCAGGCGCCAAAAATGACTTGAAAAAATTTACTGCCGCTATATCCAATATCTGATACGAATCATTCGATATTCCCGCTACCGTTACACGGCTGCCACTATGCAATCCAACACCGTTATTTGAAACCTTTTTAATGAACTAAACATCAGTTCGAAATTATGAAACAGAGTTGTGTGTATATGTATGAAATTATGAAAGAGTTGTGTGTATATATGTATGAAATTATGAAAGAGAGTACCACTTAATCTAAACTTTTTTTTTTTCTTTTCTTTTTTGAGTAGCCCTTAAGCTAAACTATAATATATGAAAGAGAGTTGTGTGTATACATATGAAATTATGAGTATCACTTGGAAATTTATGGGGCCATGTGAGAGGTGTCACGCTCACTGCCACAAGCACCACTACTACGAAGAGTCTCACCACCAATCAGGTGTGGGTCAAGACCACGCGTCGGTGGTGGCGCTTCTCCCATTGTGTTGCAGCAGTGGACCCACCACCACCACATACATAGTCTCTGTTTCTGAGGCAGGATGTCATGGGGTTGCATTATCACAAAAAATGGCATGCCTGATTTGAGAACCCCAATATCTTCAAAATGTTTTCTGTTGTAACCCCACTTGTATTAAACATTTCACAGTTTTAATTTTTATTGAAAAACATTTCACTGTTGATAAGTACTCAAAATCTATCTCACAACACTAATTTATGGAGTATTAGCTTTCAGAAGAATGTACATCTTTTTAGAACGAGAATTTCATAGCAAAAGCTGAAATCCAGCTAAAAAAGTATTAAGATTACAAGTGGAACGCCCTTAATAGGAAGAAAGAATGGATCACTATAATTCGAAAATACAACGATTAGGCATTAAACCACAATCTGCTTGGATCGAATCTACACTGAACTTAGTACTAATAAAAAAAGTAAGTAAATTAGCTGAATCTCGAGCTAAGGAAGCAATAACAACATGTCTATTTAATGGAACAATAGCAGCATCATGGTCGAATGAACATAAGCCAGCTAGAGGACGTTGAAAAGCATTACTATCGTCATGAAGCCGACTATCTGGTTAGTCAACTTCATAAATTTCATCCTAATTTTATGCTAATAGTTGGTTTGTTGTTATTCTTTCCTTGTTTGAAGAAAAAGCTAAGAAGAATTTGTATTTTGCAATTATCTTGATCACGTCGATATGTATTAGTAAATATTAGAATTTTAACATAATTTTTTCATTTTTTTAAGAGATAATTAAATAATCATTCCTTTTTTGGGGCATCACGTAAATTTTCATCCTGCCCACTTTTCCAGGTTATGTTTTCATCCTTTCAGTTCGTGAATTACCTTTCTTACCCCTTTACTATGATATATATATATAATCCACTTCTATAAAATATTATTTCCTAACTTAATGGGATTTATCTATTTCCTAATTTAGTGGGATTCAATCATTTCCAAATTTAGTGGGATTCTCTTTTTTTTGAAACATTTCCTAATTTAGTGGGATTCAACAATTTTCTAATTTAGTGGAATTCAACCACAATAATTGCAGGAGATAAGACGGGAGGATTTCAAAAATTTATAATTACTGATTCTAGTGATTTTATTTCCTTCTTTAGGAATACCAAAAGTTAGTGGTTTATTGAAATAGTGGGGGAGTAACGAAATAATCATGGCAAATATATGTCACAACATTTTCCAATAAATGTGGTAAAAATCACACACGACACAGTAATTATGGTAAATTAGCAAACAATCATGGTAAAATAAACCAAATCAATCGTACTAATTTAGGACATTGTAATATTTGTTGATTTACAACTTGGATCATGGTAGAAAATTAAATCTTGTAAATTTCATACTAAAAATAGTCTACCAATAATCATGGTAACAATTAGTCTCAGAACATTAAATATTGTAAATTTGAAATTTTGAACTATTAGTTAACTAGGAATATTGGATCCTGGTAAAAATACATGGCCACATCATATTTCTATGATTATGGTAAGAATATTAAACTCGACAGAGTGAACTTGGTAAATTAATCAAAAAATCAAAGAGAGAATATGAAGAAGAACATAATATGGAGAGGTTTGAGGACAACTAAAATGATTTTGTAAACTAAATTGATAGGACATGAAATATAGCAGATGACTCGATGCTCGTTTTCCATTTACGGCAGCGTCGGCCTCTTTTTCTAGTTTGCAGTCACCAAACATGGAGTCGTACTCCATTTTCGGGTCTTCTCTGTCATCAAATGGATCTTCCTCAGTGATTTTGAACGCCGAGAGGTAGGCAGGCTGGAAGGTATTTGCTTGGGACAAAAAAAATCATCACGTAAGGACCTGGTAAAAAACATAAAGCAAACTTATAACTAGTCAAAAAGCATGGTAAATATAATATCCTTTAAGAACACGAATCAGGATAAAAAAAATCATCACATATCACGGTTTTGATGGTAAAAAAAAAAAAATCAATCACTTGTTCACATGGTAATAATTGTTAAATTAAGAACTTGAATCATGGCAAAACATATCAACCCAATAATCGACATTTCATAGTAAAAATAAAAAATGATCAAAAAACATGGTAAAAATATCAAAAAAAATCCCCGTTTTATGGTAAAAAAAAAAAACACTTAATGACCTACAAACATAGTACTTAATAATTATTGAATTAATATCTTGAATCATGTTAAAAAATGTCAAAGACCATGGTAAACAAGGAAGCCTTACTATGAGGGTGTTTGAGAGCCTACTTTTCAGCTTTTCATTTTTAACTTTTTGGCTTTTTGATTTTTTGGATTATGACCAGAATGACTTTTGAATCTGGGATGAGTGTTTGGGAGAAACGTGCAGAATGCATTTTGGGAGAGAGAGATGGGAGAAATTCATAAGTAGAAGTTGAAAAGGAGGTGTGAAGTGTGAACGTATTTTTGCTTTCTTCTCTCTATCCCCAAAAATGGAGAAACAGTTTTTGGGAAAACTCTTTCTCCCCTTGGCTGCCAAACACCCATAAACCATAAAAGAGAAATAAAAAAATAAAAAAAGAGGCTCCCAACCGTGGTAAAAATTCTAGGGTACTATAGGCGCTGCGCGGACCTATATAGAAAGTAATATCTACGCTCTATTTGTACATACTCCTTATCTATGTAGGCCCACGCAACGGCTCTCTTATAGAAAGCATGGTAAAAAAAAATCATCACATAAGATTGTGATAAAAAAACAAAAAGCAAACATGAGAAAAAATAAAAGAAACATGGTGAGCACAATTTTTAAATCATATCAAATGTCAAAATATAAACTAACAATATTTGTATAACACACATGGTCAAAAATATGTTCACAACCTATTCTAGAAATCATGGTAACAATCAATTAAATACCGTAAACTTGGTATATTTCATCCCGAACTTGGTATCGAAAAAAATGGGAATTGAAAGAGTACGTAGAGCAAAATCAATGACACCAAATCTCAGTAATGGACAAAAAAATAACAGAAAGTTCCTATTTGTTCATCAACAAAATCAAAACACAAGTTAGTACCTTAAGGACTAAATAACCTCTGGTATACTATTTCTTTTTTTCCGAAATTGAGAAGGTCGGTAAGACAAAGAAAGAAGGACCCAATCAGAAAGTCAACGGAAAATTTATGGAGCAGCTCGTCGGCTCCTTGTTCACCGGAAAAAAGGACTGCCGACAGCGACGTTGGATGCGATGGGTGAAGAATTCCTCCCAAATCAAGATCGCTTTCTACAGTCTAGGTTTTGAGAGGATGAAGAAGAGAGTAGGCGTGATTTGGGGGATTTTCTGTAACGCTCTTTCTAGTCTAGGTTATATAAAAAGGAGGAAGAAGAACGTTGGCTTGATTTGTGGGATTAAGATTTATCCCAATCCCGAAATTATAGGAGAGGACCCCCAAACTTTTAAAACAGTCCTGTTTTTCTCCCCTACTATATGCAACATTCATTTTAGTCCTTAACTTCTTAATATATAGAATAAATGGCAATTTTGGATTTATTTGAATGTCGAGATGGAAACATAACTCCCAAAAAATCACAGAATGAAAACATAATTTCAAGGTGGCTGGAAGATGATTATTTAAGTGTCCATTTTTTTAACGGTAATTTTTTTTTAATAATCTGAGATACAAGACTAATACGAGCAAAGAAATAACATCATGCAAAAAAGTGATCAGTCCAATTCAAGATCCAAACTAACGATTGGCAAGAAAGCTAGTCGAGGACACCCAATGGGACGAAGCCCAACACCCCTAAGGGTCTAAATAACCCAGATATTACATTGAGCACATAAAAACACCTAACAGCCTAAAAAGCCTAGATAAATGAACCAAGCCCAACCAATAAAAACCCTAAAATACCCAGCCACCGGCATTGCCAAACATCCACACTCCACAGCCACCTGAAGACATGCTGCCGCCACCGACAAACCCAGCATCAGAAGCCATGAAACACATGGGGTTTGACAGTAAGCAACACCACCGGCCAAGCCCATACCATGGCAGTCGCCCGCTGCCCAAACCCCACCACACTGCCCCGCCGAACCCAGTGCCCACATACCGAGCCATACCCGAACGCCACCAAAACCACCCAAAGACCGAAACACCCCAACTCCAGGTGCTACATCACCATAATCCGTTAGGCAAAGAACCAAAAACTTCCAACAAAGAACTTGACATGACAGCAGCCGAACTGATGGGCCGTTATGATTATTTTTTTGATTATTGCTTGCTTGACCGATTTCGTGTGGCAAAATTAAGGACGTCCCAAGCGTAGGACTTAGGGACCGGTGTAGCACTTTACCGGTAAGACCGGGTATATCGAATCCACAGGGAAGGTGTGAACGTGTGCGAG
>JAXBDA010008101.1:0-15721 GCA_036023075.1 Gaultheria prostrata | reverse complement strand
AGAACCATGCCCCCAAATCAAAGCCAAAAGGCATCAAGGAGGGCAGGCCTAGAGACCCAAATCAATATCTGTACTCATTACCATGCTTCCTTCATTCATGGTCCAGAGCATCTCAGTAATGAGTACAGGAACTCCAAGAGAGAACTTAAAAGTTTGTGGTTGTAAACATATGTGATCCACTATTCATTTTGTGAATCTAAAAAATGAGAACACATCATAAAGTTATGATTTTGTTGGTAAGGCATTACTTTCATGTCGCAACAACGTTATCATAGGTCTCACGGAAGTACATCGAAGGAAAAAAGTACCAATTTGGTTGGACTCAGGGATAACTTAATCATGAATTTAGCAAGAGGCAGCAATTGAGGACGCTTGGCTTATTGTCTAAATAAGCATCAATTCAATCTAGCTAAGGAAGGATAATACTCACAGCTCATTGATGCATCTATTTCTGTCCTCTGGAAGGGCATGCTCTAGGTCAGACTGAAGGGTCATCAAGTCTGACTGAAGGCCAGAAATCTGTTGAACAATTCCGGGTGCTGATACGTACGTTGACAAACCAGCTTGAGCATCTAACAAAAAAGAAAGAAGAGCAAGCAATTTTCAATTTTCCAGGAAAAGTAGATAAAGCAAGGGAGAAGGAGGAGCAGATGTACGGTTATTTCTAGTCTCACATGGACATAAAATAGCAAAATCATATTTTTCTTAACCCTTTCTTGTTTAAATACGTTTTTAAATACATTTTACATACATAATCTGAAAAACTTATGCCATATGTACTACAAACAAGTGTTCACAAAGTGTCCCCGTACCCACACCCAATTAGAGGACACACATCCCACTATCCTAAGATTTAATTTTAGGAAGGTCCGACGCTTGGACTCGCAACCGCACCCGATACTCGCACCCGAGTCCATCCAACATAGGATAATACCTACTAATCATCACACTTACAACATTATAAACGAAGTTAATGAATTGAATACGCTACATTACTTCTATCGATCTCTACCTCATTCTCGTTGTTAGGTTCTTTGCCTATCACTGCAAACGTGTTGTTGCATTGTTTCCTTCCGTGATCACTGCTAAAAGGCCCCTCCATTCACAACCTAGCGTATATTTGGTGTACATCAAATAGTGTGATCTCATTTCTCGACCTCGGCCACACTCAATTAGAACTAAATTAAGATCATCTTGATCTATTGCCACTTAATTAGGATAATGTTTATGTATTAGCACTAAACTAGCATTCCATAACCTAAATAAGCAATAAATTCAAGCTTCTAATGAACCTTTGCCACTGAATTTACATATATATACAAGTATACATACACGTATACATAAACATATACTACATATTCAAGTACAATGCGATAAATACCAACATACATACACGTATAACTGTATGTAATCACGGAACGACTTTAGAAACCCAGAATACAATTGGATCCAGAAACGCAAATCGGGAAATAAGAATGAAATAGTAAACTACTCCAATAAAATAAAAAGAAGGTTTCGCCATTGCTTTTTTGTGTTACATGAAATAGAAGTAAATCAATGTCTACACACGAGATATCCTCAAATAATCGGGACAACAAATTCAACAATAGAGAGAGATGCAATAATCAGGGAAAATCCAGTACCAGTCTATTTGAGGAATAACATCAAACACTTGGTGTGCTAGGGCTAATTTAAATGGAGTTAGGCTATTTATTTCGGAAGGGGAGGGTGGAGATAGGAGACTTACACGATGCTGCCAAGGCGGACGACGACCAATGGGGTCGTTGAAGAGAGAGCTGATACGTTCGTCGTAAAACGGTGGGTGTTCAACGGCGTCCTCGTACGGAATTGGTGGCGTTCGCCGGGCTTGGATGGTGGTGGTGGCGTTCGTCGAGCTTGGACGCCGTCCGTCGTGGCTCTGCTCTGCTCTCTCTCTCTCTGTGTTGCGACTGGAACGAAGGAATTTTTGGGAGGGCCGTAAAACTATTTTCCACGTCATGCCACAGGTTGAACCTGTGGCATACTCTCAAAATGACTTCAACTTTAAATAACAACTTAGTTCGAAGACTCTTGGATACTACTACAAGGACGATTTCTATCGATGTCAAGAATTATTTAATGATCCTGAGACATTTTTATTATAGAAATTATTATAACACATATGATATATGAATATCTTGCAAATAAAGTACATATTAGGACTTAATCTTAATGAATTTTCAATCCTTAAAGTGGGTTTGAATACATTGAATCATATTTCTTTCCATATCAACAACTCCCAGGAAATTTTAAGTACGTTTTCTATATATCTTGGTAACATTTTAATGATCTGAGACATTCATATTACAGAATTCAATACAAATCATGTACAAATTTCATATTAATTGAAAATGTATTACTCCAATACTTAATCTAAATGAATTTCTATTTCTTAAAATGGATTTGGATACATTGAATCATATCCTTTTCCTCACCGTTTATTTTTCAATGGGTCAGTTTCAATTTCAAATTGGAACACAGTTTTTCTCTCACACTCTCTCTATCTCAATTTCACATTGCGACACACAGATTGTCTAGATTCCTCTCCCCCCAGGTATGTCGATTCTCTTTTTGTTCTTGGTTAACTTGCATTTTTTGTTCTTTTTTTGTTTAGGGCTGTGAATTCACTTCTCAGTTCACTTCGAGTTCAGAATAATTGAATCAAGAAGGCACGTAATTCTGATATGTAATTGTTTCAAAACAGCTGAAAAATAAACGGTGTGAACATGTGTAATTACATACTTCTGTAGGCATCTTCAATTTTGAATGATAACACTTCCATAGGCCCATGCAATTGGTATTGGCATAATGGCATTTCATTTACACCTGTATGTGCAAATGAACACTACCTGTTTGACAAAATAACTCATCAATGGAACGATTGTTATAGACATCTCATTTTAGTGATCATGGACATCAAAGGTAAATTGATGATAAGTGCGTGACTAGGTTGAAGTTAGCGGTTCGTTGAAATGTATTACAAGTGTTCGACAAAATGTATCAACGATGAAAAAAAGTGAACTGATTTACTCCGAGCTTAGTCATTGTTCCGTTGGCATTTGCAGCATGGTATGATACTTTTTTCCTACCTCCCTTTCTCTTTCTTGCTTGATGGCTTCTGATTTAGGGAGTAAGGGGTTAAGGCCCGGTTCCACTAACTCAAAAAGCCAAAAGTTAGTTTGTTGCGATTTTCGAGACAGGTCATCCCCTCATAATACATCACATAAAAAACCAATGCGTTTATCGAGCTCTCACATAAAAAAACCAAAAAGCCAAAAAATAAAAAAAAAACCATTAGTGGCACACCCCTAAATTCTCTGTAAATCCACCGTAGCTTTTTCCCATTGTTCGCTGTCTCTACAACTATTATTGTTTGGTTTGATTTGTTACACTTGCTGCATGGACTCTTCTTGCCATAATGCCTCTATTTATCTCTCTCTTCTCAATCATTTTTGTTTTTCTTTATAGACAATTTGGACAGTTTTCTATTTCATCAAAAAGCTCGCATTTCTAACATAACTAATAATGGCATTTGGGACTTTGATTTAAGTTTAATTTGTACTGACGGTGAGATTTTGGGAGGGTATTTTAATTGAGTTTGAGGTAGGAGGGGTACTATTCATTTTTGTATTTTAGGGAGGAGTTTAGGGAGTCTCTTGGAGCCAACTTTGGGATTTGGCTCCCTAAAATAGGGATGAGAGCCAATTTAGGGAGTTTGTTGGGGTTGCTCTAAGTGAAGTTTGCCCATCCTAATTTTAACACATGAAGTAAATGAGCAGAGTGTTGAATTTAATGATCATTTCAATTGAAATTATGGTCCCAGGAAGTCAAGAGAGAGAGAGGACACGTGTCAGCAATCTAAAATGGGTGTGAGCGAGGGTGTGTATGGGAAGGTGTGTATGTAGCATTAATGTTCTAAATAAAATTATGAAATGTTAATAAATGTGTATTGTAATCATTACCTTCAAAACTTTTGCGATTCTGATTTCTTCACGGCCGAGATCAAACCAACTGGCAAGTTCTTATCCGGCCCATGGAAGACAAAGTCAATAGTAAAAGATTACCAAACCCACTCCCACATTTACTTGTTACTTTTCACTTCCTAAGTCCTGCCGCACACGGAGGTGCATGAACTATGAAGGATAGACTAATTATTTCCTGGTTTTACGGCATCGTTATACAGTATCTCAACATTTTTATCCATCACATATTGAATAAGAGTATTTAAGCATTGTGTGAAGGTGTCCCAAGACGATGGAATAGGTATTTGTGACGGATAACCAAACCTCCAGTCTCCATACTAGGCTTATTTTGGCCTAATAAAGTCACCAGACTTATTTTTTGTCTCTATTTGACTTCATTTTTGTTGTTTTTAAGATTTTTATCAACTTTTTGTGTATTATGGGTATGTCTCGACGAGAAAAGAGAGAGTATAATTTATGATCCAAACTCAATTATGTTTGAATAAAGACAACAAAAAAAGAAGAAGCCAAGAAGACAAATTTTAGATCTTCTTTTCAATTTTATTCAAAAAGCTGAGAGTTCTAATCATAATTTTTTTACTTTTAGCAATTCCTCTTGTCAAGACGAACCAATAATATACAAAAATTTGACGCAATGCTAACTAACGAGAAGTAAAATAAAATAAAGACGAAAAAATAAGTCAAAGTGACTTTCTTGCTAAAAATAAAATTAAATAAAGATGTAAAAATAAATCGAATAAAGACGAATTTGTGTTCTCTAAACACGCATTTTATGGCTCCACTTCAGCTTATAATGTAATTAAATCAAAAGTCTATTGAAATCCGTATCAAATAAATTCTTTGCGTCTATATTCTTTTTCTCGATTTTACTAGATAGTTTAGGACATAATTGTGAACCCTCAAATGCACTCACAAAATGAGAGTTTGGATAGGAGCTGACCATTGCACTCCTCGATCGTCCGATCATGTTTTGGACGGTCTGGATGCATTCGGCAATTTTAATTTAATTTTGATTTACTTTTATCGGTTAAAAATCGAAACACATCCGGACCGTCTAATACACAATCAGACGGCTGAGGGGTGCACAGCACCCACCCGTTTCCGGACCATAAAGCATCTGAACTTTGGGGTCTAACTCAAATGGTAATGAACGTTAATGAGCTGACTCAATTAAGGGTTGACCTCTGGTAATTAATTCAACATATATTGCATGATGCTTTTGTCTTACTAAAAATGGATAGTAATATTTTTTGGTTGGCGGAATTCAATGGAAGCGGTAATGATGTAGCGCATATCTGAACCGTCCAAAAGTGTTTTTACCGTGGAAAACTTTTTTGAATGATTGGGACCAGGGGCGGAGGGAGGGGTGGTCAAGCGGGGTGACTCGACCCCACTGAGGTGAATTTTTTTAATAGGATAGCTATGATATTTTTTAGAATTGTGTATTTTTGCCCTTGTATCTTTGCCCCAACTATTTGCCCTCCTTACCACCAAATCATATTTCTTCTAACTATCTATCTCTCTTCACCACCACTTGCCCTCCTTACCACACAAAATCATTTTTCCTCTAACTTTCTCCGATCTCCACCGCCAAAAATAGAGCCAAAGTCCAGAGGCAGCAAATTTGGGTTTTTTTTCCCTCTTCGAATGATGGAAGTCTTGACGAAATCCCCTCTCTCCTCTCCGCCCCGTTCTGGCACAAATCCTCCTCATAATGGCACAAATCTAGCTTCCCCACCCCGTTATCAAGTAAAAAAAGAATTTGTTAGTCTCCAAATTGAAATCCAGAAAACCCTAAACCTAATGAGTTTGGGGAATTTTTGGTTAGTTTAATTGTGATATTTTTCTCTCTTTTTTTCTCCGGGAATTGACAAGAAAAAATTGAGCTGCTTGGCTTAATTTTATCCAAAAGACATTTCGGATTTGGCACTTTCGGATCAACTTGGGAATTTCATCATTGATGTGCAGTCTAGTGTCGACGTTTCAAACTTAGTCTGGCTCGGCTAGTTCAGGGCTCGACTCGTTTATTACCGAGCCGAGCTCGAGTTTTGAACTTGTTAAAAGAAAATAAGCCAAGCTCGATTATTACAAAATTCGACTCGACTCGACTTGTTTACAGCCCTAGCTACAGAGTCTTCAGGTCTGAATTCAGTATTGTTAGAAAAAGTTACTACTATTACTTTTTGCTAACATGATCAATTTACGAATGGGAATATGGGATGTCCTTTTCTTAGAAGCTTGACTTGAGAATTATCTTTGTTTCATTGTCAACTCTTTAAAGATTTTTACGTAATACGTATCTGTCCCAATATTCACATCATTTTCGAACTATTTATTTATAATTAAATGGAACAAGAGGGCATGTTTGCTCTCTGTATGGACAAGAAATCCACGTTAGCACCAATGAGTAATGCTTAATTAATTAATTATTAGGTGGGCGTCTTAATCTTTGTATGGAAAAGTACTGAAGTAGATCGAGACCAAAGAGAGACAAAAAGAAGTGGATCAGCCACTGAGATCGCGTTTTAAACATAGGTTCATTTAGGACTCCGACTCACCCAACCAACTTTGGGTGGCTGTAAAATATTGCGTAAACCCAGGTCCGGTTTATAGATTTTGGAGGCCTTAATCAAACTTATTAAACGAGACTCATTCTATATCTTGCATATAAAAGTTACCGATCAATAGGAAGTCTTTAAAAAAACCGTTACAAAAGATTTACCATTACAAAATGCAAACCTATAGTTATTCAAAAATAAACTAACGTACGTTACAATATTTAAACCCATCATTTGAGCATTTATCTTCTCGCACTCTTTGTGGTAAACGTATTAATTAAGTCTTCATAATCAAATTTATTCACCATATTCTTCTCAATGGACAAAATTGCCAATCTGTTTAATCTTTTTTGGACATGGTTGACTGGAGATAAGTTTTATCAATTTTGACTTGAGACAATGGCTTACATAAAAATTATTTGCGCCCAATATATATATGTAGGTGTTCTAAATAATTGGAGACCCCAAATTTTTACATCTTTAGTGGGCCTAGAGCCCAAGCTTCCTAGACAACACCCATAAGTCGGCTCTGCGTAGACCTAGTCTATGAATTAAGTCTCAATTTATTTGTTCATTATTTTATGTTTCAATTATTCATACTATCATTTAATTTATCGTGTTTTTCATGATTCTGAAAACTTAATGTAATAAAATTAATTGAGAACAACCACACAAGATTCATTTTACATATTTTTTAAAAATTCATGTTATAAATGAAGGATTTTGTTAACATGTGCCCAATAGGCACACAATAAGCACATAAATAAATAATAAAACACACACTCCAAGACACATTTTACACTTTTCAATACACTTTCACATATCCTTATATATTTTTCACATATTTCAATATATTTTTTTATCCTTAACGTGTGCCTATTGGGCACACATTAGCATTTTCCAAAAATGAAAAAATAAATTGAGACGAAAGAAGTACGAGTTGGGTCTTGGAGGACCCTGGGATGCTGGTGCGCGCCCCTGGAGAGCGCCTCTGGTGAGCGCATCCGGGCCGTCCATCTCAACAATCTGGGGCTTTTAAAGTACTTTTGGACGGCCAGAATGCGCTCACTAGGGGAGCTCTCTAGAGGCCGCTCACCAAGAACCCCTCTTTCTTGGGTCTATGAGGGGGATTCAACTCCGTGAAGAGGCTATAGTCTCCTGCTTGACAGAGGAACTAGCACAAGACCGTCCTTTCATTCTGGTTTGGACACATGGCATTCTGGTTTGGACACTTGGCCTGAAAATGAATTGAAAAACTTTTAAAAAGTTGGAAACGCGGAAGCTTAATTACCTCATTTCTCATATTATTGCTTGTTCAGGTCTGCTCATCAACCTCGTGTCATTTTATGAACTTTTAGAAAGTGTGCCTCTCCTTTTTCTATCCTTTTTTTAAAATATTCTCCCTCCTTTTTATCTTCTCGGATCTGGTGCAGCAGCAAAGCTGTCTCATTGTTATTTGTATGCTATGGATTCAATTCTTAGAAATTATCTCTTTGCTTAAAGCTGCGTATAACAATCCTTTCCCAAACTCTGTATATACAAGAGCTTCGTCCACTGTGTACGCCTTTTTTTTTTCTTCCCCTTTTATCTTCTCTCGTAATGGAGATTGGAGGGGAGTTTTTTTGGGAATTTTATATATGCCACAATATCGCATACTGTATGCACTTGAGAGGAGCAGGATGTTGGACTTAAATTGTTGGGCAACCCGTTCCTCATAGAACTGAGGACTTCCGAACCAAAGTAGAATGTTGCAACAATATTACTACAATAGACTAGAAAAAATCTTAGCTATGTGGTGTGAATGTCTACCTAAAAGCAAAAAGATCTCCTAATTGCTCATTAGGTATGATTTTTTATTTTATTCCAGTGGACGAGTTCAAGGTGTTCGATATGATCAGGGTATTCGAATCAGTTTACACGCACTTCAATTAATTTCCTCCCTTGTCTAGTCAAGAACAAGCCATCCACGCAAGAACTAAGAGACTCATAAGAAATTACTTTCTTGCGACCTGATTTCAAGAATCGAACCATGATCAATTGTGTGAGAAGCAAATTCTACCATCAACAAACATTCATTTGTTAATAGAGCTCAAAAAAAAAAATGTCACAACATACACATCTTTTCTAAATGCATAGAGTTCTTCATTTGCATGGAGAGGGTTGCCTCAGAGATGGGCCTGTAGCTCAGTCAGTAGGCAAGTTATGAGTTCTTCATTTGGTGAGGGTTCAAACCTGCCACCCACTCTTCTCTGCCTTATGATTAGGGCCAGGTGTTCCACTAAGGGTGTTTTTAAAATAAATTGACTTTTCATGGCTTTGTACTTGATGTATTGTGAGAAAATAACCTGTCTTTTAAGCAAACAAAAAAAATTAACTACAAACTAACCACAAAATAAGAGTAACAAGATTAATTAATATTACTCATATTTTTCTCTATTCCTGATTAAAATACAGTAATACAAAAATGTGCATTCTTTTTCCGGATAACGTTACAACTAGGCCCAGATAGATAAATACAGAAGAGATGCAGAACAAGATGATCATACAAATTTTCTTTTCCTTTCTATTTCCTTCAATATTACCAAAAAGGTAGTAACTCAAACCCAGTTCATTAACAGCCCTAATGTATCTCTACACGGATGAACAAAATCTGTTGCATTGAGCGGTTAATCACGAACCGTTCGATAATTTAATCCTCCGATTAATCTCTTTTTCCAAGACGATGGAATAGGTATTTGTGACGGATAACCCATCTTCAGTCTCCATACTAGGCTTATTTTGGCCTAACAAGTCACCTGACTTATTTTTTGTCTTTATTTGACTTCATTTTTGTTGTTTTTAAGATTTTTATCAACTTTTTGTGTATTATGGGTATGTCTCGACGAGAAAAGAGAGAGTATAATTTATGATCCAAACTCAATTATGTTTGAATAAAGACAACAAAAAAAGAAGAAGCCAAGAAGACAAATTTTAGATCTTCTTTTCAATTTTATTCAAAAAGCTGAGAGTTCTAATCATAATTTTTTTACTTTTAGCAATTCCTCTTGTCAAGACGAACCAATAATATACAAAAATTTGACGCAATGCTAACTAACGAGAAGTAAAATAAAATAAAGACGAAAAAATAAGTCAAAGTGACTTTCTTGCTAAAAATAAAATTAAATAAAGACGTAAAAATAAATCGAATAAAGACGAATTTGTGTTCTCTAAACACGCATTTTATGGCTCCACTTCAGCTTATAATGTAATTAAATCAAATGTCTATTGAAATCCCTATCAAATAAATTCTTTGCGTCTATGTTCTTTTTCCCGATTTTACTAGATAGTTTAGGACATAATTGTGAACCCTCAAATGCACTCACAAAATGAGAGTTTGGATAGGAGCTGACCCTGGACCATAAAGCATCTGAACTTTGGGGTCTAACTCAAATGGTAATGAACGTTAATGAGCTGACTCAATTAAGGGTTGACCTTTGGTAATTAATTCAACATATATTGCATGATGCTTTTGTCTTACTAAAAATGGATAGTAATATTTTCTGGTTGGCGGAATTCAATGGAAGCGGGAATGATGTAGCGCATATCTGAATCGTCCAAAAGTGTTTTCACTGTGGAAAACACTTTTGAATGATTGGGACCAGGGGCGGAGGGAGGGGTGGTCAAGCGGGGTCACTCGACCCCACTGAGGTGAAATCTTTTAATAGGATAGGTATGATATTTTTTAGAATTGTGTATTTTTGCCCTAACTATTTGCCCTCCTTATCACCAAATCATTTTTCTTCTAACTATCTATATCTCTCTTCACCACCACTTGCCCTCCTTACCACACAAAATCATTTTTCCTCTAACTTTCTCCGGTCTCCACCGCCAAAAATAGAACAAGAGTCCAGAGGCAGCAAATCTGGGTTTTTTTCCCACTTCGAAATTCTAATGATGGAAGTCTTGACGAAATTCCCTCTCTCCTCTCTGCCCCGCTCTGGCACAGATCCTTCTCATAATGGCATAAATCTAGCTTCCCCACCCCGTTATCAAGCAAAAAAAGAATTTCTTAGTCTCCAAATTGAAATCCAGAAAACCCTAAACTAAATGAGTTTGGGGAATTTTTGGTTAGTTTATTAAATTGTGATATTTTTCTTCTTTTTTTTTTCTCCTGGAATTGACAAGAAAAAGTTGAGCCGCTTGGCTGAATTTTATCCAGAAGATATTTCAGGTACTAAACTTTTGGCACTTTCGGGTCAACTTGGGAATTTCATCATTGATGTGCGGTCTAGTGTCGACGTTTCAAACTTAGTCTGGCTCGGCTAGTTAAGGGCTCGACTCGTTCTCGAGTTTTGGGTTTGTTAAGAAAACAAACCGAGCTCGATTACTATAAAGTTCGGCTCGACTCGATTTGTTTGTAGCTCTAGTTACAGAGTCTCCAAGTCTGAATTCAGTATTGTTAGAAAAAGTTACTACTAGAAACATCAGATATGACATTGGCTTGAGAATTATCTTTGTTTAATTGTCAACTCTTTAAAGTTTTTTACGTAATACGTATCTGTCCCAACATTCACATCATTTTCGAACTATTTATTTATAATTAAATGGAACAAGATGGCATGTTTGCTCTCTTTATGGACAAGAAATCCACGTTAGCACCAATGAGTAATGCTTAATTAATTAATTAATTATTAAGTGGGCGTCTTAATCTTTGTATGGAAAAGTACTGAAGTAGATCGAGACCAAAGAGAGACAAAAAGAAGTGGATCAACCACTGAGATTGCGTTTTAAACAGAGGTTCTTTTAGGACTCCGACTCACCCAACCAACTTTGGGTGGCTGTAAAATATTGTGTAAACCCAGGGTCGATTTATAGATTTTGGAGGCCTTAATCGAACTTATTAAACGAGATTCATTTTATATCTTGCATATAAAAGTTATCGATCAATAAGGAATCTTTAAAAAACTCGTTACAAAAGATTTACCATTACAAAATGTAAACCTATAGTTATTCAAAAGTAAACTACCGTACGTTACAATATTTAAACCCATCATTTGAGCATTTGTCTTCTCGCACTCTTTTTTGGACATGGTTGATTGGAGATAAGTTTTATCAATTCTGACTCGCGACATCGCTTACTCAAAATTTTTTGCGCCCAATATATATATGTAGGTGTTCTAAATAATTGGAGACCCCAAATTTTTACATTTTTAGTGGGTCTAAAGCCCAAGCTTCCTGGACAACACCCATAAGTCTGCTCTGCGTTGACCTAGCCTATGAAAGTCTCAGTTTATTTGTTCATTTTTTATGTTTCAATTATTCATATTATTTAATTTATCGTGTTTTTCATGATTCTGAAAACTTAATGTAATAAAATTAATTGAGAACTACCACACAAGATTCATTTTAGATATATATTTTTAAATTCATGTTATAAATGAAGGGTCTTGTTAACATGTGTCCAATAGACACATAATAAGCACATAAATAAACAATAAAACACGCATTCCAAGACACCTACACTCTTCAATACACTTTCACATATCCTTATTGATGACACAATTTCCGGCACTGCTCGACGTAGTACCTGCAAAACAGAGTTAAGCTATGGGCACCGGTGGTGTCAGCCAACCGGCCTCCGATGCCTAAGTCAGTAAATCTCGTGTGGTAAGCGTAAGTATTGTTCAAGTATGGAAGACTAGAACAACGTACCCTAGCTTAATTACTTGGAGTCGTTTATATAGGCTAACAGAGTGATTGAGTCCTTGTAGGACTTGAACTCTCTCCAATGCTTATCTTATTAACGTCCTTAGCCTATTGGAAGCCTCTCATTCCTGAACGGAATAGGATTCCTAATGTCTCTAGGAGTCTTACAGATAAGTCACCGGACTCTGCGGGTTTTATCTTGATCTTGTAGAGGGAAGAGTTTGGATCTCAAGCGGACTTCTAGACCCCTTGGGGTCGTCTCCCCTGCTAGGACGAGCTGTCCTCGTCCTCCCAATAGTTCAGATCTGGCAGTCTGAGCTGCCCTTCATAGCCGAGCTAGGCCTGCTGGTTTCGGTGGTGCACCTCTACTCCCCAGTCCTTGGGATGTTCACCGAGCTTCCCACTATTTTCCCTTTCTAACCAAGCTCTCCATACTGGGCTGGGCTCATCGAGGGCGAGCTGACCGTGGTCGATTTATCCTTATCAGCTACTCCCCTGTTGCCGAGGTGCAGAGCCGATAAGACCCGAGGAAACACATTAAACCTTTTGGCGGTTACCCCCTTCTTTCTCGTTCTTCGTGCAGCATTAAATGCGGACGTCAGGGGTCACATCGTGGGACACCTGGCGGCATCCAGGCCCTTGGACGTGCGTCCTGCTCAACGACCCTGATTCCTTAATAGGAAAGAACCGTTTGGCGCTCCCAAACGTTTGTACTGCCTTTCCTTACCCAAAACCTCCATCTTCTCCAAGTTCCACTCCCTCCATTGGCGATTCCTGCGACAAAAACCTAACTCCCCAGCATTTTCCAGCAAGCTCCAGAAACCTTCTTCTAGAGTTCATTCTCCTAGGTACGTCTCTCATTTCTCTCATTATTTGATGTACTATTTTGATCGAAGTCACGAGCCCGTAGACCCTGTTCATCCAGTCGATCCGGATTGGCCTCACCCTAGTTTCTTCGGTTATAGTAGGGTTCTTTCCTATCTTTTTCGATATTATTACACTCCTCGTATTGTAGATTTCGCTCCACTTTCTTCTTTTCTTCAAAACGAAATTTTCACTGGATTTTTGTATGCTACCCCGTGGCTCTATGGTCCCCTTTGTGGTCGGGCCATGGAATACGGTGAGGTAGGTGAAAACCCCAATCTTTCTGTTAACACCAAACCGAACCTTTTTTTGAACTTGAGCGAGGAAGAATCGACCGACGAGGAAGTTCCCCTTCGCCTGAATCGCCCCGTTAGAGCCATGGTGCTTGAATCTAACAGTCCGACTAATTCTTTTGATATTGACGCTATGCTGGCAGCCCAGATGGCGAGCTACTCTGCTATCAGCTTTTCTTCCACCATCACGAACGACGATGTCAAAGCCCTTAGAGCCAGATACCAAATCCCCGAGTCCATCACTCTCCGACCTCCTACCAAAGACGAACGAGCTTGCTCTAACCTGGGCGGCGAATTCTGCATCTATACAGGGGCGTTTGAGGGAGGTCTTCGTTTTCCATTCCCCAAAATCGTTAGGCAGATCCTTGAATTTTTTGGTCTGGCCCCTGCCCAAATTTCCCCGAACTCGTGGAGACACATAATTGGGTGTGCCATCTTGTGGAAGGCTATGTCCGACGGTCAATCCACTCTATCCGTGGAGGCCTTTCTTCATCTTTATGCAATTAAGAAGGTTCCGAGTCATAAGGGATGGTGGTATTTTTCAGAGCGGGATGCCAGTAAACCCATCCTGACCGATCTCCCTACTTCCCATAAGTTCTGGAAGGACAAGTTTGTTGTGGTGGGGGGCTCAGGTTGGGAGTTCCCTGAATGGGAGGAGCCCCAGGCCCCTTCGATCCACAAGACGTGAGGAATTATCCTCAGCGAGAGTAAGTTGTTTAACCACAGTCCCCACTTTATCACTGGATTTAGTTATGCCTATCTGACGATCGATTCCTCTTTGCTACAGGTCGAGGGAACTTTTCCGTGAGCAAGGAAATCGAGGCCGAAGTTACTCGTGCCCGGAATCACGACATTCACTCTGTTAGCCTTCTGATCACTGCTGAGAACTTGTCTCAGTACCTGCTCAGTCCCGAGCCTACAAGTACAGTTCTTGCCCTAGAAAGAGGTACTTTTTAGTTCCGACTTTCTTTCCTTGTTTTGGTTCCTGACCTCTTTTTGACTGCTGCCTTTATTTTTCAGCTGAAGCTCCCGAAGAGATGGTAGGAAATAAAACTTGTCGTCCTAACCGTGACCTTCTCCTTGAGGCTCGCCGAGCTCAACCTACTGGTGGGCAGCGGAGGAGGAGAGCGGCCCAGGCGGCTGAGCTTAGCGTCGATAATTTCCTTCGCTATGACGCTAAGGATTCCCATGCCCAGCTCCCTCCTACAAATAAGGGTAAGGAGCACAGCCAGGGGAAGGAGGAGGAGCTGGAGAACAAGAGGGAGAGAGAGCAGAAAGAAGAAGATGACCGTGCCTCCAAGAAACAGAAGGGCACAGATGCTTCTGCCGTTGCCAAGCCTATCTCTCTGTGGTCCCTTGACGATGGGCCCAGCCTTCTCACCAACAGGAAACTCTGCCTTGAGCGAGTTAAGTGCCTGATTACTGCTGTTGACGAGCAAGTGTTGGAGACAATCGACCCCATGGCCCTTGGGACCGAGCTGGCGGTGGACCTCGGCCAGGTAACTTTCTTTGTCTATATTCTGTTTTCTTTTGAATTCTCCCAGTTCTAATCTTCTTTTTTGTTCTCATGTTGTAGGCTGCAATGCGGACTCTCTTTCTTACGAAGAGATACGCGAATTTGGCGGATCAGAGGGATAAGCTCCTCTCGGCCAATTCTCAGCTTGTGGTTGAGAATGGGAGGCTGACCAGCGAGCGTTATGAGGCAAAGCTGTCTTCTATCAAGGCCAAACAAGCCGTGGTGAAGTCTGAGGACGATCTCAGGGCTGCTAAGGAGGAGGCAGCTGAGTTGAGAACGGCTGTCGAGACCAGGGGAATCAAGCTCGATGCTCTGGAGAAACAGCTCGAGCAGGAGAGAGCTGAGATGGCCGACAAGGTCAAGGTAGCGCGCCGTCAAGTTCTTAAGGACTTCCTGGCCTCGGCGGACTTTGCCCGTACCCAGGCTTGCTGGTATAACGACGGCTTCGAGGACTGCAAGGAAATCTGCTCCAGGACCTTCCCTGAGCATGACTACTCAGTGATCGAGCCTGAGGATGATGCGGCTCAAGCAGGCGAGGGAGGTGACCCAGCTGGCAGTGCTTCTCCGAAGTCTCCTTCCCAGGTCAACGCTCAAGAGGGCCAAGATGCAACCTTGACTCCTCCTGCCGAGTCTAGCGCGGCTGAGGGTCAAGATGCTGTCAAGACCCCTTCTACTCTTCCTCCTTCTCAGTCTGATGCTCAGATCGAGCATGTAATAGTTAGCCCGTAGGAAACTATTTCTGGATTATTGATTTAAATGACTTTGAACAATTTTTGTTGGATG
>JAXBDA010008100.1:0-15722 GCA_036023075.1 Gaultheria prostrata | reverse complement strand
CAAAATTATTTTTATTCGAAATAGCTATTGAATCAAGACAAAAGAAGTTTCCCATAAGTTTCTTTTCTTGGCAATTGAACAACTAAGTTTTAGTTTTCCTATATAATTCCTTTGTCAAATGAACACTTGAAGGAAAATAGATTTTATTTTCCTTTACTTTACTTCAATTCACTTTTCCCAGGACTAACTTTCCTGCACAACATTCCTGACAACTGAACGGAGCCAAAATGGGGAGGGATTTGGGTCATCTGGTCATGCATTGGAGATGAGTTTTTGGTGTTTTTGCCCCAAATTTGGGTTTGGGTTTTAAAATGGGTAAAGATTGGAGATGCTCTTATGTTTCGGCTCGGGAAAAAAAAAGGTACGTTTTTCCCCTTTTCCCTTCACCAACGCAATCATCATAAACCATGTACAGATCGGTCTCGGAGACCCACTTGTGGGTCTCACACAAACGATCTGAGCCGTTCAATCAACTTAGAATATAGTGAGTGAAAATTGTTTAGTGCTCTTAGTATGATGGAGCAAGCAATGCTCAAAGAATCTTTCCTCTCCACTAATATTCATAAGGTCCTAATCACAAAATGTGTAAATTCCAATCTAATACTCCATATGGTCTCCGCTACATATTCGTATGGTCCTAATCACAAAATGTGTAAATTTCAAACTAATCTATATTACAATACAGAGTGGTTTTTATTCCAATTATATTTTTTTTTGCAGTCATCATATAACATTTTCTCTTTCTCTCTCTCTCTCTCTCTCTCTCTCTCTCTCTCTCTCTCTCTCAGCGCCAACTCACTCCCTCTCTGAGTCTCTCTACCATTTTCCTCAACCGGTCCACCTCACTTAAAATTTCAAACCACGTTCTACGCTCTATTCCCTTTTCGAAATTCAAACTACATTCTCTCTCACTACCTCCTCTCTTTTCCCCTCTCTGAAATTCGAAGGACCATAAAGAATAGACACGGGCACGGGTACCGGCACGCGAGTCAATGGCTCAAATCTTGCCTTCAGGCACGGGCATGCACTAGTACTACTATATGGTGAGAGAGGCATGGGAGCATTTCTGCAGTGAGGAGTGGAATTACCATGTAAATGACGCATTGCCCCTCCTGAGATAAATTGTACCCCTCCTATCAAACAGCAAAGAGAGTTGGTAAAACGTCACCTTTTACTAAAATAAAGATCTTTAAGTTCAATTCTCATCGGGTAATAAGAATTAAGAAGTTCAATTTTCATCGTGAGATCTTATTAGCCGTCTCCTAATTTAGGTTAGATTAATTAAATTTCTGGCATCTAGTAAAAGACCTTTATGCACCAACATCTGATATATTATTATTGTATGATGACTTTTCGTGAGAAATGTCGTGAGAGTGACAAGTGGCAATATTTAATTGGATTGTCATAAAATTTTCAAGTAACACATATGACATTACTCTTATTTCTACTCTTCCATATTATTCATAAATAGGTTACATATTTTTTGAAAATTCACCTTAATTATCTCCAATTCTCCATGCATGCCCGTATATAAATATTTGAATAGGAGATTGTGATGCCATAATTGGATAATAAATATTGAGATCATCTACATTTCTTAAATAGAATAAGAAACGTTGCAATCTCTTATGCATATATAATGCCAAGAGAAAATCTCTTCCTATACATTTCTTTTTTCACTATATATACCGTGTCTCCAACGAAGCTATTAAAGGTTCACTGATCTACAAAAAAATTAAACAAAAATAAGAATCACTCCAATATTTAGACAACGAGGTATTTTTCTTTGTCTTTCTATATCTTTGTGCATGTACTCTTTCTCGATTATGAATGTGTTTGCATATAGGACAAACAAGCCAGAATACAAAACACTTCATATATGTAATACAACAAGGGATTCTTTATGCCTCCTAATGAGAATAAAATTGAAATGGTCATGTACTCCGAAAAAGCGTTTTACAATATAATGTGCTTGCTTTCAATAGATTTGGTCAGATTTTGCTTTCTACTATTTCTTCGTGGAATTTTTTGCATGAACATATCTAAAGCAGCTCGCAACTCTTAATTTTTGTATGGTGAAGGAGTTCTATAGGTATTTGGGCCAAACTATTAGAACAAAGTGAAATTCACAAAGTTTTAGAAACTCAGCCCTGGTAAGTGGTTACTTTAAGTTCAAATATGAGTGCACTCCTCTTGGTAATCAATGATCATCTACTAAAAAGGTGTATCCAATACATAAGTAACTTCATCATGTTTCAATATAAACTATAATCTAGATACTCGAACAAAAATGTAGTTAAAAAAAAAAATACACTATGACGAAAAATAATATTTTGGTAAGAAACAGTTTTCAAGACAATTTGAGCAAAATGAAATTTTAACCAAGTTTAATCTAAAATTTTAAAACCCTAACCCGAAGAAATTTTCGAGTGTTGAAGATCTTTAGATGGAAAATAAGTTAATTTTAGCAAATTCTGGACATGGTGGAAATATTTGAAGTCGGTGTGAATAGCAAGACCCATGCATATGTTTTCTTGATATTACTATTTTCTCCCTCTATTTTGGAAGCCATTTGGAGTGCAAGTCTCACCATTCAACCACAAAAAGTAAACACCAGAATTGCCTTCATTTCCTCTCGTGAAGAAGAAATTGCATGCACGAAATCCCTCTTTTATTGGCAAGATCGACGCTATTTGAGAGCTTTGAATTTGAAGTGATGCTTCTTCTTGACTTCTTTGATAAATCTTCGGTTGCACATATGTTGTCTCTAATTTTATTGCCTATGAATTCCCTTTTTTCTGAAACCCATATTGCTTGCAATATGTTTTTGTTATAATTTCATTTTGCTCAAATATAGATTATGATTTTATATCCGAATCCATCACGACGGAAAATTAGAGACAAGATGAGCAAATAGGAAATAATATTATTATACTCTTTTGGTCTAAGTTATCCAATAATTTAATACAATTTGTGGTGGAAAGTACAATTTTTTAGTTCAATTAAGAAAAAAGAAAAATACATAGCACGGGTTCATGCTAGTAAGCAATTAATCACATGTGATATCATTCATCCGGCCTTCTTTTTTTTTTTTAATTAAACTCAGATTTTTTAATTATTCAAAAACTGTGTAAAGGGCTATCCAGCCTTCTCTCTCTCTAGACCAAACCAACGGATGACAAGCTCAAAGCCTCTACCAATGGTGGTGGCCTGGTGGACATTCCCAGGAGAGACTTGGTTTCAAGTCTTGTTAATGACAAGGGATTATGAGAGTATACACTTATGCCCACTTGTACCTAGGTGGGTCATACTGCCATGGTGACTGCTTGTCCTCACGGACATTAGCTATAGTTTGACTTAAATATTCCACTAGCGGGTCGGGAGCCCCTATGCTCAACCAAGGGGCTTTGCTACGCAAGTTGCCCCATCACCTGTTTGCCTAAAAAAAAAAAAAAACACTCTAAGCTGAAAAGAAATATTCAAGGGAAGAAACCAAAGAATTCTCAGATGCTTTTCTCAATATGGGCGAACACAATCATAAACACAGCAGCATCATAAGAACCCAACACCAACATCAAATCCCAAGCACAATCTCGTCTTTTACTCTTTTTTTTTTGCCATTTTATTCTTTTTCAAGTCCTCTCCACTCACCTAGAGGGAAGGAGAAGAAACAAACTGTCTGGGTAAAGTAAAGATGTCTTTCTCCTCAAAAGGAGAAGACCACTCCCTAGAGCCACCTGCACCCGACATTTCACCAGAAGCCACTCCATCTTGCAATCCTCCAATTGCACCACCGCCGCTGCCACCTTCACTGCTTCTACCGCCACCATTAGCTAAAGCAGGTCTTGTAGAAGTCCTACCATTCGGGATGGGAGGCATGGAACTATATGGGTCGTAAGTGCGAGTGTTGTTTTGGATAGAAGCCATTGTAGTCGTGCCCTGCTGCCACAATCCGGTTGATCTAGACATAGATGAATTCCGGTCCAAACTCCAATCTATGTTGGTATAATCGAACTGCCGTGTCGAACCACCTGTATTCCAGTCCACAGGAGACGATGACCCGGACCCAGATGAACCATTTGAGCCCAACCCAGAAAAAAGCCCAAGAGAGGAAGCAGCTGCTAGTGTTGGAGAAGCACCCATTCTATTCCACAAACCATTTCCCCTACTTGCTCCTAGGGTTTCCACTGTACCGCCATTGGATACATAATGCTGAGGTTGTTGATGATACTGAAGTTGGTTGTACAACTGATTTGAACCCGAATTGTTAGTAGAAATGTGCGGCGTTAATCCATTAGGGTTTGATACCTCAACAGCGTTCGGATACCAACCAGAGGTGGTCCCGGGCGGAGATGATGAGCTTATGCTTGTGGTGGTTAGTGGGGTCTGCTTTAAATTGGCAGATTGGGGTCTCTGCATTACTACTACCGGTTCCTTCACCGATCCCAGTTGAAGATTCTTCAGTTCACTCCCAAGCGCCACATATCGGGTTTCTGTCTTGGCAATCGAAGGTGAAGCCTGCAAAGGTGACGCCAAAGAATAGGAGAGAGAAGGATTTGGTACCCCATTAGGCCACCTTTTATCTGCAGCAGTAGCTGGGATCTGTTGTGGTTTTGCACCATCCAATCTGGGCTGAACTTTAAATTCTTTCCTCAAAGCCTGAATATTTTTACCCCCCAATTCCACAGATACTCCGACCCCAACAGTTGGTTTAGCATAATTGAAATCTTTTTCATCTCTTCTTTGTTGTATGGTAGGAGATGGAGATGGGTAGGGTTTTTGTTGAGCCCTCAATAAATTCTGATTCCCAGTTATGGATATCGTGCCATTGGTGACAGTCGGCGGATCTCCATTTTCTTCCGGTTTCGAGGGGCCAGAGGAGGGTATCTCTTGCTTCGGCATTCTCAAGCTTTCCGCCGCCTTGTCAAGGTCACCTTCACAAGCGACGACAGCTCTTTCAACCTCCTGTTTCGAGCACTTGTACCTAGTCTCCATGTCTGCAATTCGCGCTAGCTCCTCTGATATGTCAATTTTCAAATTACCCTCATCGAGGTTATTTTTCTGGTGATTATCTCCTTCACCCACTTCAAAAAGCCATGAGACTGAGTCCTCTATCTTGCCTTCGTTCAAAATAAGTGCCATTGTCGCTCTTTCGGAAGAAAATCCCATTGAAACCAACTGTTGGGCAAGAGCTTCCAATTTTCTTGACATGAGGAAGCCACTACACCTTTCGTGCAAGTCTTGGGCTCGCTTTTCTTTCTGACGCTGATGCTTCTTCTCGTTCTTCTGGCGGATTTTTTCACGTTTATCATTATCGGCTCCTGGTATTATTGTCTCCTGACGCAGAGGGTTATGAGATGTTTTCTCTTTATGATCTTCAGACTCACCGGACCAACTGCCGTTGTTTGAAATTGTGTCGTACTCTGTGCCAGTTCCAAGGGAGTTGTTCCCAGAATGATCATCTGTGTCGTCTATATTTCGGAATCGGCCATTTACGTGGAGAGGTGAAGGAGAAGACATTGGTGCCGTGTCAAGTGTGTGGAACTTTCCCAAAAGAGGATTGTATCCACTGACGGGGACCCCACTGCCTGAGGTAGTTGAAGGCTTGGAAGCAGATTTCTGCTGTGGTTCTTTGCCAGCCTTTTTGTCCTTCGACTTTGATCTAGATGCCGGAGACATGTCCTTGAAAGCAGATTATTATCTGCAATGTCCAAAGTTATGGTTTACTTTACATGTTTTTTGAGAAATAGAGCCGTAGGAGCAACCATGCACTTTAAATTCAAGAAAATAACTTCCTTATATTCAAGTTACTACTCCTTGAACTGAAAGAGAATTGCAAGCGTTGGTGTGTGTGGGTGCTTGTGTCTCTCTGAGAGAGAGAGAGAGAGAGAGAGAGAGAGAGAGAGAGAGAGGTGTCATCTACATCAACACAGTAAAAAAAAAATGAGAGAGGTGCCATCTATATAGATACGCATAAATAAAAGTAACAATAGATGTCCAGGTCAGCGCACTATACCACTATACTATGAACACAATCTATGCTGGGAACACAAGACACCGTGTAACGAAAATATGAGATGTCCTCCTGAAAATAGACAAGTTACCAACAAAAGAGTGTACCAAACATAACAAGCTAGGCAAAAAAAAAAAAAAAGAAAAGAAAAGAAAGAACAAGAAGCTAGACAATACAAACACGAGAGAGTGAATTATTGGAACCAAAACCGAGAAAACATACAGAGTACCTCTATTCCACATAATTGACAACCCACCACAAAGAAGAGACAGAATAAGACTTAATTGAAAAGAATAGGCAGGAGCAAAAACAAGTTTCAACAACAAAAATTCCAGGGGAAGGGGTTTCAATAAACATAATTCTGGACTCACACGCAACTTTGTATCCTGCAATGGTGAAAGCAGCATTTCAGTTTGTTAGGTCAGAAAAACCAAGGAAAACGATCAGCTTTTCTGTTGATGACCCTGATTCTGGAAACACTATGGATTTGAAAGACCAGCAGAAGACAGAAGAAACAGTTATGTATTTACATCCATACATGCAGGTTAAGAGACGCACTGGGTAAGGTTCACGGCCATTATAAACTCCCTAAACTACTGCAAACAGGCAAACAGCACATTTAGGAAGCATGGCATAAAACATCAATATCAAACAAACAGATCGGACCACATTAATAAAATACGTTTTCTATAGAATGTTGAGGTGGATGTGTGGTAAGACTAGACGAGATAGGATTAGAAATGAAACAGTCTGCGAGATGGTAGGTGTAGCACCTATAGAGGAGAAGTTGAGGGAAAATAGGCTTAGGTGGTTTGGGCATGTCTATCGGAGACCAACGGATGCAGTAGTTAAGAGAGCGGATAAGATAGCTTTGAGTAGCAACGTTCCGGGGAGGGGAAGACCCAAATTGACTTTAGATGCGGTAGTGCGCAAGGATTTGAGTCTACTAGGACTTAGTGAGCAAGCAACACTTGATCGAGCTCAGTGGAGGAAAAGGATTCATGTAGCCGACCCCAATTGATTTGGGACATAAGGCTCGGTTTGGTTTGGTTTGGTTTCTATAGATCTGATGTCCAATTTTCTATCAAACCGGAATAGCATCTAACAAAAATTTGTAGGGATGCAAAAATAAGTGATGCGGAAGGATATTCATTCACCTCATATGATATTCAATGCACAAACATTAAGTATATCTCTAAAAAGTTCCACTCCAAGTCATAATCTAACCTTCCTATGAATGCCAATCTCTAACATTGGCCTGTAAAAAAACTCAGCATAAACAATATGGAAAAGGTAAAAAGAGGAAAGATCTAATGAAAATTTGTAGGGTGAGGAAGGGATGCAAAAATAAGTGGTGAGGAAGGATATTCATTCACCTCATATGATATTCAATGCACAAACATAAAGTATTTCTCTAAAAAGTTCCACTCCAAGTCGTAATCTAAACTTCCTATGAATGCCAATACATTGGCCTGTAAAAAAACTCAGCAGATAAAATATGGAAAAGTAAAAAGAGGAAGGACAGAGGCTGGAAAGATATTGCATCTGTTAACATTTCTTGATCAGCACATACCAATAACAAATCTTACTTCATAAGCCTAGCCCCACTTATGCTTCATAACATTCATATTAAAATGTCACACCTAAAAGACAAGACACTGAACTAGGTGACTAGTCAATAATAGTATTACCCTAATAAAAAGACTCGAGGGTGGTTTTACCGTGATTTATCTATATAAGACTGTGAGACCTAAAAGAATGTGATTTATTTCCAAGTCGTAAGGGTGGTTTTACCTGATATGCAAACTCGTCTCTTAGCATCTCACTCTCTGATTGTGAGAAGGACGAAAAAAAGGATGTGAAGCTAAAAAAGGAATGCATATAATTTCCCCCCAAAAAGTATGTGCAGAGATCACAATGACAAACAAATATCATAACGTGTATGATAAAGTAACACCTAACAATCTGCAATCAATTTTTATTCATAATTAGTTTGCGACATGCAGTTTGTTTTTCTGCACAACTAAATTTGCATATTTTGGAAAAGGATGATACTCGTCTGCCAAACAGATTAACATACCGCACTAATCCTTCATAGTTGGTTCAGGTTGCTAAGTAAAAATATAAAGCCATCAATACATAGTCAAATGAAGCATAACACAAATCCAAATGCCACCCCCAACGGCCCAAGTCCTTGAGTAAACCGTGGTTGTAATTGGCCCAATTTCACGTGATTCCTCCACATAGAACTCATGTTAAGATTTGAACCCAACAAAGATGAGACATCCTTATGAAGTAAATTCTCGACCTCTTTTGGCACATGAATGGGTCAACTAAGTGGGAAATGAATATGGGCCAATTACTTCCTCTTGTGGGGGATTTATCCTCCAAACACATTCTAGTTGTGAAATGTAAAATTTTAACCAATCACTGGTCCATCAATGACATTATAAAGAGAAGAGCCCCTTTATTCTAGTTTCACTGCGCTTGTTCACTTGTGCAGTTTTTTCCTTTAAAAATAAACAAGAAAAGGAATGATTTGAGCGCTTAATATACTTAAGAATAGGTAACCATATATATCTATACATACACAACAACAAGACCAGTAAATCATCAATGAAAATCCATCCAGCTGGACACCGTCCATCTCCAGTCATTCTGAAGCAAAAATCTCCAAACATAGGGTTGGAATGCATGTATGAAAAGAATTTTGAAATTCTTTGGTGTCTTGATTGGTAACACAAGAATTTTTGGAATTCCTCGGGATTCTCGATTGATAACACGTCCTCTAGAAACAAACATTAAAACTAAAAGCCCATACAAAATGAGCACCTAGGATCTCGACCTAAGTCACATGTCGCGTGAGCCCGTGCGCGAAAGCTTCTTTAAAAAACATACCAAACTTATAAAATTCGCAAGAGGGAGGATTGAGAGCACGAACTCAAAGTCAGGATTGAGAGCGGGAGGGCCGAGGTACTACTGAAGGTTCCAAACAAAAAAAACCACGAAACATGAAATCCGAATGGAAAAGGAAACAATTGAATCCCTAATTTGGCCCGACGGATATCACCAAACGCCATTCCACTCAAGATCTATACAAGTATTCCCAAATCGCAACCGCCAATTCGACTGGCCAAACAACCAAACTCTAATTTAAACTACGAATTCGAATCCATGAACGAATGGACCGAATACCTCAGAAAGCTAAAATCGGTACGTCAAATCAGCGATAGAAATGATCGAAGTTTTTCGAGAGAGAGAAGCAGTTACCTGTTGATGGACGACGGATCGAAGGGGTAATCGTGCTTCCTTTTGTAGGCGATTATGGATTGATGAATTTTTAGAGAGAGAGAGAGAGAGAGGGAGAGAGAAGATAGGTAACGCGAGGCTAAAACTGAATCGTCGATGGGGGAAAGAACTAGGGTTTGTTTTGTTTTTACGTATTGATTTCGATGAATGCGAATTAAAGGAAAGGGGAAAAAATAACGGAAAGATTAGACGGCGTCGTGTCTCACCCTTTAACTCTGGTGGGGAGGCGTAACGGAAATAAATGCCGGATTGAGAAAACGGTGTTAAAAGAGACAGAGGATGTTTAGAAATACTCTTAATAGTAAGTAATTAAATTAATAATTACAGTAATTGTTTGTGTGAGATTAATAATAATAATAATAATAATAATAATAATAAGGGAAAGTAAGAAAATAATTATTGTATCACCGGATTGGTTTTCTTTCTTTTCTCTCACACTGCCACGTACGAGTTCATCTAAATAGAATTGGGCCACGTGTTTTTAGGCCCTTGATTTTTTAAAAAGGTAAAAAGTTTTTTTGGGCCTGAACAACCCAAATGACTCAAAGCCCAACCCAAAAAATTTACCAAATTACCAGCAGTTTTTTGGTTGCCAACCCCAAATTTTGGCATGCTGGAATTTGTGGCCTTGAAGCCAAAATATGGCTTTGGCTGCCAAAATGGCTCTTCGTTGGAAATGCTCTAATATGATGTCATTTTTAGCTATTGGCTAGATTAATATCTTATGCATTCAATTGATTTCAAGAGTTTGCGAATTTTGCCGCATCAAATGATAAATGAAGATGGCGAAAATAATGGTTAGCAAAGTGCTATTAAATTGAAACAAATATGATGTTTGAGCAAAAAATTTAAAAGTTCAAATAATGTTTTGATTGGACTTTGATAGATATATTTTGTAGACTGATCATTAAATACCAAACTAGTATATTCTTTGTATCTTTAGGTTATATATACAAAGTACATGGACAACATCTTCAAATAATGTTTTGATTGGACTTTGGTAGATATATTTTGTAGACTGATCATTAAATACCAAACTAGTATAATATTTTATTCTTTGTATCTTTAGGTTATATATACAAAGTACATAGACAACATCTTCAAATTTTTTTGGAGTGATTTCCGCGAATTGAGTACCAAATATTTTTATGTTTGCGAGTTGAATAGATTAATATGTCCGTAATTAAAATTTCTGCAAAAAGTCAGTACAACGTGAGCAAATTCTCAACGGTTCTTGCAAATTCACAACTTTTGGATGCCTTCTCAATTTCTCAACTTGGGCAACTATTATGAATGCTTATTAGGAATGCAAAATATTTCTGGAGCCTAAAAGTAGGGATGGGAATTCCGGACGCGACCAGTTATCACAATACAAAGTTACAGGGTTTTGGTCAATCATTTTTTGACACGAATACGAATATGACACGACTTGCTGATCATGTCGTGGCGAGTCAAAAATAAATTTATAATAACAAGGAATTAGAGAATAGCAACTAAATTTGAGTATCGATACACGAGGACAATTGGGCTAAGTTACGGTGATTAATTTCTAAATTAATTCTAGGAAAACAATGGATGGAGGTTTGATTTTTGCAAATATAATTAACTATTGAAAAGCAGAGTGAAAATTGAGTGAACACTATAAGAGTGAAAGTCGGGTTTAGAATCCATCCTACCACGTAACCATACATTCACATAAACGAAGTTCTTATTCGAATAAAAAAATAACTATCATTAGGGTTTGCAATCCCTATCGGTAGTTGGCAAGAAGATTACTAAATTCGTCAATCGGCATGGGCTATCCTATAGCACGGACCATCTCACTAGCACGATCGAGCCGCATAATGGATCCATCTTACGAGCATAACCCATCTCAATCACATGATATTGCGACTATGAAAACTATTACATGAATAGGTATTTGAAACTGCAGATACAAATATGCAACTGATTGAAATAGTAAAAACTATTTCATAATGAAACAAGTTCTAATCATATAATCTTATACCAATAAAACCCCTACTAGTTCTTACAAATCCCCAGCTGTTATTTCCCCCTACACCAACCAAACCCCAGCTGTTACTCTGGCTGCTGCCCACTCCATGTCCAGAGCATTTTAAAGTCATGATCATAGATTTGACCCCGACTTTGTTACCACTGCAAAATCCTGGTTACCCCAAATTGACGGCTTCCAAGTTCCAACATTCATTAATGTTGAATCAATTTTGGTGACTCCGTCCATTAACTGTAAAATCAAATCCGTGACCCCATTCGTGATCACCGTCGCGTTCAATCTATACAAGTCTCAATCTTTCAATTTTAGTGCGACAGTGTTGGCTAAGGGTTGTAGCGAATTGGGTTTCACAGTTACTCTCTTTGATTCAGTTATTGCGTTCGGAGCTCAGCCATCGAACAATCTTCTTTTGTTCAAATATCAATTAACGAACAATTGCTTTGGCTTTTAGAGTTCCACAACCGAATGTCGGGAAAAACAAATTGCAATCGACATAATTCAAAGAACAATTTCCTTTACAACATAAGCAGAATGCAACAAAACTGAAATACTGTTGAAAGATTTTCAAAATTGGTTTTGGACAGGCGGCACGTGCACGTGTGCGGATTAAATTTGGGTCATTGATATTTATCAATCTGATCAAGAATCGGATGGCTGTAATTTAGTCAGGGCAAATGACAGTTATAGGCAGTTATTCGCTGGCTATTTGGAACAGTTACATGACTGTTTGGTGTTTAAATTCAAAACAAAACAAAGCAGTTATTTGGTGACTGTTGGGTGTTTAAATTCAAACAAAAGTTGTGACTGTTGGGAACAAACACAAGCCAAAGCCTATATAAGACAATAGACATTGCTATTGGTCTACACACAAAAATCTGGCTGATTCTTCTCTCCCTTACCATCCATTCTTAAGTTTTTCATTATCTTCTTTTGCTTCCTGGGGTTCTGTTATACTGCAGATTAAGAACTCTAGAACTTGTTCGAATTTGCGCATCCTATAGTATTCGGGGTTGATCATCATTTGTGCAGACGCCGACCAACACACAACCAGAGGTTGGGCTTCATTGCATCCTGAGAGACAATTTGCCATAACCCGGTGCATACCAATTGGTGGGGGCAAATAACGTCTTAAGGAAGGACAGCGACTACGCGCCTTTGAAGCGAGTGCTCTAATTCCAGTCATTTCCCGTTTCTGTTCAACAATCTTAAGACGTTATTTCGCAACAATGTCTGGGGTCAATTCGCTTCGTCAATTTGCTGCAGGCTTCGTCAAACTCAATAGCTTTGATGGCAACAATTTCCGTCGCTGGCAGAAAAAGATGCATTTCCTAATGACAACTCTTAACGTGGTCTATGTTCTGACTACTCCAAAGCCGGTGCAGACAGAGAAATGAAACACTGGCAGAAACAAGAGCAAGGTTGAAGTGGGAGTCGGATGACTACATCTGTAAGGGACATATCTTGAATGGCATGTCGGACAATCTGTTCGATGTATACCAGATGGGATGCGTTAGAGGCTAAGTATATGCTTGATGACGCGGCCAGTAAGAAATTTCTCGCTACCAAGTTTTTTAGTTATAAAATGGTTGATGCTAGATCCGTCGTTGAGCAATTCCATGAGATTATGCATATCCTAAATCAGTTTAGTCAGCATAACATGAATATAGATGAGTCTATTTATGTTTCATCTATTATTGACAAACTGCTTTCAACATGGAAAGATGTTAAGAAATCCCTTGAGCACAGGAAGGAAGAAATGACTTTGGAATAGTTGGGCCAACATTTCCAAATTGAGGAAG
This sequence comes from Gaultheria prostrata, assembly GCA_036023075.1. Taxonomy (NCBI): domain Eukaryota; kingdom Viridiplantae; phylum Streptophyta; class Magnoliopsida; order Ericales; family Ericaceae; genus Gaultheria; species Gaultheria prostrata. Next base: position 2,587 of record JAXBDA010008100.1, on the reverse strand, counting down.
TGTTAAGCCAGAACCAGACAAATGTAGAAGAGAACACTTCCAAGGTTCATGTGATGGAGGAAGGCCAAAGTTCAAGGCAACCTCATCAGTCCAAACATGGAAATCAGAACCAGAATAAGAAACGGAAGGCAGACCATGTCAATGGCCAGAACCAAAATCGAAATAAGAAGAAAAAGGGTGGGTGCTTCCATTGTGGCAAACCCGGACACTTCAAGAGGGACTGTCGTCTACTCAACAAGAAGAAAGGCGGACCAGACACAACTGAAAAGTTTGTGGCGATGATCTTTGAAATCAACACTGTGGAAGATGACATTGTGTGGTGGATTGACTGGGGGGCAACGAGACATGTCTGCAAAGACAAAGGCTTCTTCACAAACTATGTACCATTGGAAGAAGGGACAGTTCTCTATATGGGAAACATGTCAATAGCTGCGGTCAAAGGCAAATGAGATGTGGTCCTAGGGTTTACTTCTGGAAAGAGTTTAACTCTTACTGATGTGTACCATGTTCCAGAAGTTGGAAAATATTTGGTGTCTGGAAGTCTCTTGAATAAGTTTGGTTTCAAACTTGTGTTCGAGTCGGATAAATTTGTGTTGTCTAAGGGGGTGTGTTTGTTGGGAAGGGCTATGAGGGCATGTTCAAACTCAGTATTATGAATAAGACTACAGTTTCTGCTTACATGATTGACTCTTATCTTTATGGCATAATCGATTAGGACATGTGAATGTTGCAAAAATGAATGATATGGCCAATTTGGAGTTAATACCGAGATATGCAAATGATATGACTGATAAGTGCTCTGTTTGTGTAAAAACCAAGATAACTAGATAGCCATTTCCTCGAGTAAATAGGTGTTCAACTTTACTTGAATTGGTGCATAGCGATTTATGTGATATGCATAGCACTCATACTAGAGGTGGCAAAAAGTATTTTCTCACATTCATCGATGATTATTCTAAATTTTGTTATGTTTATCTGTTTGCATTCTAAGGACCAGGTGCTTGATAAATTTAAATTGTATAAAACAAAAGTCGAGAATCAATGTGATGCTAAGATTAAGTGTTTGCGATCAGACAGAGGCGGGGAATATGAATTCCTAGCCTCTTGTGAATCCATAGGTTTGATACATGAAACAACTGCAGTGTATACTCCACAACAGAATGGAGTAGCGGAAAAGAAAAATAGAACCTTGGTAGAAATGGTCAACGCTATGATGAGCAATTCGGGGCTAAGTAGTGGTTTTTGGGGTGAAGCCGTATTAACGGCATGTGATCTTTTGAATAGAGTTCCTGTTAAGAGGACTCGGATTACCCCATATAAGCTATGGAAGAAAAGAAAGCCCAACTTAAATTATCTTAGAGTTTGGGGTTATAGAGCAATTGTGCGGTTACCCGAACCTAAGCAAAAGAAAATTGGACATCGAGGAATTGAATGTATTTTCCTTGGATATGCTGATCATATTAAGATTCATGGTTGTTGAGCCTATTGATGCTTACGGTGTTAATACTGTGATTGACTCTAGAGATGCTGTAACGACCTGAATCCACAAGCACCACGAAAATAACATAAAATCAGTCAAGTATCCAATCCCACTTCCTTCCATACTTACATAACTTTTCGTTTACATTTCTCTTTTGCTTGTCGATCGCCACCGTTTAACATGTAGACCTCGCCACTGTGGATCACATACTAAAATTTCATTTGCATCGGAAATCATCTCGTCGTTAATCGGACAGCCCGTCGCTTCCTAGCTTCTGGCCTAACTCGTGTCTCTCCCCCTCGGTCTCTGCGTGTAAAAAAACCTCTCTGTTTGTATAAAATCTCGAACTTCAATTTCTCATTCCCCTCACAGATGTATATAATGGGTCTAAAATACTATTTACTAACCAACTCACCAAGGCTTCACTTGTAACTCTTCCCACGTGTCCCTCATCCTTCCATAGCTATCCATGCAATTGCATTTAAAGTCCAAGTCTGGACAAAAAGTATTTCTAATATATATGTATATATATATATATATATCCAGCAATTCAAGACAAACAAGTACAAAATAATTATTTTGGGGCCAATACTAAGTAGTCTACGTAAGTGCTAAAAATTAGGTTTTTCTTTAAAATTCCAGGTATTACAGATGCGGTGTTTTATGAAAATGGGTTCTCTATGATTACTAAGATTAATGATCCATCAGAACCATTGAAACCGCTTGATACAAGTAGTCCCCCAAAGGAAAGTGAACCTAAAAGGAGTAAGATGATGCGAATAGAAAAATCCTTCGGACCAGATTTTGTGATCTATCTGGTGGAGGGTACTAGAAGTTCTCACTCTGGGGCAAACTATGATTTCACCTAGTGTAGAGTTTGATCCTTTTACTTATACAGAAGCAATGAAATCGCAAGATGCTATGTAATAACCCGAATTTTCGTAAAATAAAAATTCGAATTATATTTTAATATTAATAATTTTCTCAGAAAATTATTTAATCATCGACCGATTTATTTAAATTAGTATATATCCGTCCGCGTAATTTCGTACACATGCCAAGAATAATACGGTAGAGAGAGAGAGAGAGAGACGGCTAGAGAGAGAG
>JAXBDA010008099.1:0-15724 GCA_036023075.1 Gaultheria prostrata | reverse complement strand
TATGAAATTATAGTGAAAATTAATTATTTTTTGAATAAAGCCAAAATTAAACCAATAAACCACGTATTTTTGGCTTTATTAAAAAAAATTTAGTTTTGACTATGATTTTATACTCTTTAGATTCGTCTTGTTGAGAGAAACCAATAAACCATAAAAATTTGATGCAAAACTAACATTTGCGATTTTTTTTTGAATAAAGACAAAATGAATAAACCAAAAAACAGGTTTAGTGGAATAAAGTGGTTTTAGAGTTAAAACAAAACCATTTTTTTGGGGGAGTTTTTTGTTAGTGGAATAGAATGATTTTTTAAGTTAAAACAAAACCAATTTTTTTTTAGCGGAACACCCCCTAAATCAACATAAATCATGTATTGTAAATATAAGTGGCACTGCTGGAAAACACTTGCTGGGATGATTTCTTTATTGAGTGGCGTATTTTGGTTTTGAGTACCCAATTTGTTCTATAATTTGCAACCTATGTAATAATGACTTTTCAAACACATACTCCCTCCGTCCCAAATTAATGATCCCTTTTCGACAATCAAGACAGTTAATAAATTATCTATATCTCATAATCTATAACGATTTTTACAATTTCAAAAATTTTATTTTATAAAACTAATTGAGATCTATCAAACAAGATCCATATTAGATATTAAAAGTACTATAGATTGAAAGTTATGAACAATCTTTTGAGATATCCCAAATAGTGAAAAATGACCATTAATTTGGGACGGAAGGAGTACATAATTGCAAAACACCATAAGAAGTGTATACTTTTGTGTTAGTCATTAAAAACCTGCACATTAAGTGTGCGGCATCCAAAACAAACATTTCTTACAACTCTACTAGAACAAAAGTTGCATACATTTTGCTGCCAAAGCTAGCAAAAATATTATTTTTGATATACCTATTGATAGCCCTATGTCTTTGCATGGGAAGGAGTGGGCAAAAGACTCCATCACCGACGAGTCCAAACCCCCCAATGAGTCTAAACCATGAAGAGAATTTGAGGCCTCTTCAGTTTCCTTTTCCAATGTATGAGCCTCATTTGGGTCCTTTGGAATCTGTGAAACCTGGTCTTCATTCACACTTGCCAAGCTTTGGCGCCATAGTTACATTAAGAATCAACACTCTCTTACACATGTTGATTAAATTCCTTTCCTTCACTTGTTTCTAGCGTGGCATCATAGTCTTCAGCACTCTCCATTGCCATTTGCTGCTCAACCATTGAAACAATCTGAATAAGGCATTCCAATTTTGGTTCTTCACACATTTTGTTTAGCATTTATCCATTTCTCCATAGAACCATGAAAACGCCTGATTAGCTTGTATATTTCATTCTTCAATTCAACCAAATCAAGAGGCGATTCAGCAGGTTTCATCACTGAACAATCTTTCACCACTGAGCACACGGTGACGTGCGAAGCACGTCGGCTACAACTAGTTAGAGTAATAAATAATTTGGTGCGCCATAGATTTTTATTATGTATATACATGTATAAGTATGCGTAGTTGATCGGGGCCGAGTATGTGCATTGTGGACCGAGTGGGTGGGACGCACATGTGTGATGGGAATTGTTAAAAAACCTTTATGTTGGTTATTTGATTGGCTGAGTTTGTCACCCCATTTTATAAAAATCAACCAAGATTTTAGCAAATCTTAGGGCTAGTTTTCCAAATGATTTTATGAGATAAAATTTAGTTTTGATAAAATTTAGGATCCTCAAATGATAAAAGCAAAACTAGATTTTATCAAATAAAGGCATTGGGTGGAGTTTATCATTTGGAAAAACAATGTGATTTTATCACACCTCCATAAAAATGTAGATTTTATCAAAACTAGATTTTTTCCCATAACATCATGGGAAAAATTCAAAAACACTCCCAAACTTTGACCTCAATGTCTCATCGCCCCCCAAACTTTCAAAATTATCAATTTCACTCCTGAACTTCCATTCCGTTATCAATCGTACTCCTGCCGTCCCAATCCGTCTCCTTGGTAACGGAAGGTGCTGACATGGACTTGGACGAAGTGAAAGAAACACGTTAGGGTAAAATTTGGAGGGAAATCAGCTGATGTGTGGACCCCCACGTATAAAACCCTAACCCCTCTCTCCCTCCCTTACATTTTTTAGGGAATTTGGTCAGCCCTAACTTCTCTATATCTCCGTTCTCCATCTTCATCTCCTCTCTCTCTGTCTCCCCCACAATGAGCTGCGGCAGCAACATTGGCAGACACCATGAAGAGGACTTCCTCTGCATCCAATGTGGAAACCGGAGGGTCACACAAACTTCGTGGACAGATAAGAACCCAGGTAGGAGGTTTCTTAGCTGCCCAGAGTGCAACGAATTTAGTGGTTGGGTTGACCCCCCCATGTGTAGAAGAGCTGTTCAAATCATCCCAGGTTTGCTGAGGAGGGTCAACACGTTGGAGATGAAGCTTGCAAGGACCAAGGCTAGAGATAGGCGGATGAAGTTCTATGTAGCTGCAACATGGGTTCTTGTTGCTGTTTTGGTAGTGTGGAAACAAACCTGAAGATTGTTGGGACTCTTGGGAAGAAACCCATTTCGGCTAGGCTAGGTGTGTGTGTTTTAGGGTGTTTGGGACCCCTGGGTTTGGGGTATGTTTTGTTCTTCCCTTGAATCAGTTTGTATGTGTAATGTAACCAGTTTGTTGAATGGAAAATGGGATGGCTTTGTTTGAAATTGTGCATCCCTTACTGGAAATTTTTTCACTTCAAATGGGCATTACAAACCCTTTGATAAACAGAGCAAAATGGGCATTACAAGCCCTTTGATAAATAGAGCAGCATTCCAAGCCCTTTGATAAACAGAGCAAAATGGGCATTACAAGCCCTTTCATAAATAGAGCAAAATGACTGCAAAATTGGCATCACAAGCCCTTTCATAAACGGAGCAAACTGGGCATCACAAGCCCTTTCATAAACATAGCAAAATGACAGCAAAAATGTTCAAGCCCTTTCATAAACATAGCAAAATGACAGCAAAAATGTTCAAAAACAGAGCCCTTTGACAACATGGGCATTACAAGCCATTACATACCAAACTGGGCACTAGAAGCCAATCATTGTCACCAAAATGGGCATTACATAGCCCTTTAAACCATTGCCATGTTTAGGGCATTACAAGCCAATCAATGTCATTAAAGGCATTACATAGCCACTATTTCACTACAACTCCATATTACATAAAGTTCATAATAAGTCAAAAACAATCAATAAGTCATAGCTAGCATTCCAGCACTCCTCCACTTAAGGTCAAGTCCCTTTGAAAAATGGCAAATTGGAACATGCAGCTGCAGAGGAAGAACTTGTGAAGTAAAGTTTGGTACCCCTTCACATCATGGTCTGGTCCAGGTTGGTCGTAGTCATGTCCTGCACATTTGCACCCATTATGAGCATTACATGTACACAGTTGAGGCCTACAATACATCACTTTGAAAAAATTCTACTAACCTCCACTACTACATTAACTACACTGCCTGCCTCAAAGGTATTTGGTTGTGTCCCAACCTCAGTCTGTTATTAGCAACACATGTTAACAGCAAGGCCACATAGAATGGTGCAACTATACAAAAACAACCTTGACTTTTTTTACTTACATTGACGGTAGTTGATGATGCTCCAGCTGCCCAAGCTGTACCAACATTACTAACTTCACTCTGAAATATGTAAAGTACAATCAGTTAGACCAATGCAATAAATTTAATAACTACAATTGAATGATGCATCTACACAAATGCAGCAAGTACACTTACATAAATAGGCACATTGAATGATGCATTTGCTTCAACACCTGCTTCTTCATCAACTTGACCACCTGCACCTTCACCATTTGGTTGACCACCTGCACTAGATCCCACCTGCTTGCAGCTTCTCTTATTATGCCCAGTTTTCCCACAAACACTGCAGGTCATCTTCACTCCTTTCTTGGTTACCCTAGTTTTCTTTTCCTTTGGTTGTTGCTCCTCATCCTCCTCTGGTTCTCTTCTCCTAGCTTTTTTAGGCTTACCAGCTCTCTTTTTAACATCAGGAGGAAGCAATTTTGGATAGCCCGTTGAAGGCCATATGTCTCTCCCATTTATTGGACCCATGACATGGTCATATGTTTTAAGGTAAGTCTGCACACTGTAGCAACTGCTAACATAGTCCATGGGATCCCTATCCATCTTGTTATATGCAACAATTGCATGGACACATGGTATACCTGACAGTTCCCACCTCCTACACCCACAGGTTTTGTTCTTCAAGTCAACCCTATATTGGGAATTTGGTCCTTCAACCTGAAATTGTTCATTTCCAAAGAACCTTGGTATCCAGCCCTTCTCATCCCTCAATTTGTCAAGCCTTTTTTTTATTTTGGGGCAAATTGGGTCCTTACACCTCATCATTATAGTTTTCCTTTTTTGCCTGGCCTCCATTATAATTGTTCTGATCTTCTCTAACATTGTTATTATAGGCTTATCCCTTGCTGGAAGTATTGCAGAATTGAAACTCTCACAAAGGTTATTAAGGAGAATATCAGACTTAGGAAATGTGTCAAAGTGGCTTCTACTCCAGTTAACAGCAGGCCTGACATTGAGCCAATTAAAAGCATTCAAGTCAGCCTCCTTAATCTCACCCATTGCCCTATTGAATGAGGCCACAATTGAGGCCCTTGCTGCCTTCCATAATAAGTCCTTCAACAACAGCCCTTTAAACTGACCTTTGAAGTTATTGTACAGGTGTCTCACACAAAACATGTGACCTGTATTTGGGAATAGCTCTCCTACAACATCTATCAACCCCTTTTGCTTATCAGTCATGAATGTGTACATATAAGAGTTTTGTACATTGAGATCCTCCTTCAATAACTCTAGAAACCATTGCCAAGTCTTTTTCTTTTCTTTTCTCAACCACTGCATATGCAAAAGGGTAGATGCAATTGTTTGCATCTATCCCAACTGCTGTTGACATTATCCCACCATGAGGCCCTTTGAGATGACACCCATCTAACCCAATCACTGGCCTACAACATTCCAAAAAACCCTTCTTCAATGAACCCCAACAAATGTACATCCTCTTGAACTTTACCTCATTCTTTGATCTAGAAATTATCTTGGTCATTACCTTGATTGTGGTCCCAGGATTGGTAGCCTCTACCTCATCAATATACCCAAACAATTCCTGAAATTGTTGAGCTGCATTTCCAGCAAGAATGGCAAGTGCTTTCCTCCTTGCTCTGAATACCTTCTGCCTATCTACACTTACTGTGTGTTCAGCCTCAATGGTGTCAGCTAAGGATTGAATTGGCCATGAAGGGTTTTGAGCAATCTTTTCACAGTACCTCTTGACAATCCAATTGGTACTAACATGTGGCACATTGTATGCTCTAGTGCAGATATGCTCCTCTACATAATGTTTTACCCTAAATACTCCTTCTCCCTTGACAAAGGATGCATATATATACCATGGGCACCCCTTTTTAGATGTACAATAAGCACTGATCTTCTTGGTGTCATTCTTAATGAATTGAATTTTCTTACCAAGCTTTATAGAGTGCTCCTTGATTGCATCCCCAAAAACCACATGGGTTTTAAAGTCCATACCTACACAAAAAATAGGGTCTAAGATGTCTGTTTTTTCATTAAAGATTTTGTGTTTGATCTTTTTCTGTTTCCTTCCACTCTGTTCACAATCTGAATCTGTTGAACTGCTCATGCTCTCCAACTCATCACTGTCATCTGATAACTCATCAAAGTCTGCTAAATCCTCATCCCTAGTAAGTGCAGGTTCATTGCCATTGGCATTACCAACATTAGTGTCATCACAACCATCAACCTCTTCATCTTCATCCACATAATTATCAAACAAACAATCATCATCCACAATTCCACAATCACCGTCCTCAAATTCTGAATAATCTGAATCAGATGAACTGGAGTCTGGGTCATAGTCATCTGTATCATGTTCCCCTTCATCCTCAACTTGCATTTCAACTACATCACTCATATTAACCTGACGCTTACCCTTAACCTTACTCTTGGTTGGTTTAGCATGACTGTCATTGGTTTTGGTTGGCTTAGCATGACTGTCATTGGTTTTGGATGGCTTAACATGACTTTTGGTTGCCTTACTAGCCTTAGTACCACTTCTGATTTGACTACACTGGGTGGGTATTACCACACCAGTGTCACCAATTGACACAACATAAATCTCCACCACTTTATTCATACCCACCAATTGACACATTCTAAGGGCATCAGTGTCTGACTTAATCACTGTAAAATTCCCAGTGACCATCAAGTAATAGTCATTACAGAATGTTGTCCATAGTTCTTTGGCCATGTTACAAATCTCCATAATTCCTAACTCATCCTCCTCGCAGAAGTCAATACACCCACAGGTCCCCCCACATAATTGTTACCCTTAATCCTACCACCATAATGCATTTTTATTGTGAAGTGGGGGAGACACCGATCTGTAATAATTGAACAAAAAAAACACATGACAACTAACTTAACTACCAGCATATGAATAAACTAATCATAAAAGAACATGGCTTAAGTAAACAAATGGAAGGTAAATTACGTATAAGCATACAGTTAACCCTAAATTATTCCATTAATATAATGTAAACCTTTTTAAAGTAGATTAATCAATAGTTCACCACAATTTTCAAAGCAATTGATTAAGCATAAAATGGACTTTTGGGTCCAACAAAACTTGTCGGAATCAAGGTAGGGTATACATACCGTACGAAGGAGGAGGACCACGATTGGGTCTCACATGCTAAACCATCTCGCACAGTCAGCTTAAGGGCTTCCGTAATCACTTGATTATGAGTAGATTACGACTTGATTACTGATTTTTTAACAGGGTTTGGAAACCCTAGGTTAGGTGTGTTGTATTCTATTCTATGGGTGGTGGAGACCACAGATGAGTTGTAAAAAGAGTGTGAGAGATAAAGAGTAGGGTTATATACCTGAGGGTCTACACATCAGTTGATTTCCCTCCAAATTTACACTAACGTGTTTCTTTCACTCCGTCCAAGTCCATGTCAGCACCTTCCGTTACCAAGGAGACGGATTGGGACGACAGGAGTACGATTGATAACGGAATGGAAGTTCAGGAGTGAAATCGATAATTTTGAAAGTTTGGGAGGTGATGAGACATTGAGGTCAAAGTTTGGAAGTGTTTTTGAATTTTTCCCTAACATCATTTGGAAAACTAGGTTATTATTGGGTTATTTTAGGGCCTTAGTGCATGACTTGCAATACTTTGAGTTGTAGAAGTAGAACGCAAATAATTATAGGGGGGCTAGTGTAATTCGTACACATAAAGAACCAGTTCCTCTTTTCTGCGTTCTCTCTCCCGGCATTTTCTGTCTAGCCCTTCCCCAGCTAAAACCCTCATCGTTCTCCTCTAAAATCGGACGTCAAGACTCGAGAATCTCGCAAAAAGGAAAGAGTAAAAGTTGATCTCCGCCGAGAGGGCTACGTTTTGATCCGAGAAAAATCTCAATCGGACAAATTTCGAGATTTCCATCACCCGAGGTAGGATTTATGCAGAATGAGTAAATAGGGATGTGTATATGCGTTTGTGCACACTTATTTGGGATTTTGATTTAGTAATCTAACCATAAACCAAGCCCTAGTTCATGTGTTTGAATATATTTGCTACACATGAGGTTTTGCTAGAGATTTGTATGATTAATCATGGTTATGATTTGTTTATGCTATTTCTACTTTTGGTCTTCGTACGAGTGTGGGTTCACTTTCTATGAAAGAAAAAAAATTATGAAACTCAAAAAGTAATTCAATATGAAACATGAGCTAGTTGTGATTATGCACCCTATGTGTTTTATGAAATGCAAATAAGGGCATTTTTCTATACCAAGTAACTTTCTCTCATGAATTTTGGCTTGTAAGGCCTAAGGGCCACGATACTTGTTATTAATAGAGTTGGGGAGTTTGTGTGGAATTATTTTTACGTCCGTATCGTCCTGTGTATTTTTAGTTGTGGCCTTACTCATACAAGTATTTTTCTATTGTTGGAGAGGTTGGAAGCCTCATTTGTTGTTATTGTAAAATGCACAGGTTTTCCCCATTGTTTTTGACCATCGTGGAAAGTCCTACAAACCAACACTTCCTTCCAATTTTTTTTTTTATAAAATACTATCACCTTTGTACACAATTTTTTTGAACTGGACCTTTGTACACAATTTGAATAGGTTTTGCAATATTCGAGCTCACGAATATTAACCTTTATAGATTTTTTTTTGAACATGATATAGATTTTAGCTTTTATATTTTTGGTGAATTATCTCTAGAACTCACGTGCTCGGGTCGTGCGAGATCAGGGCGTGACAGTGTCTCTGGGGATGAGCTACTCTCCATACCCCATTTCCCATACCGCTTAATACTCTCAATTTTTGTTCACTTATCGAGCCCAAAACTATGATGCGAACCGTTCACCTCTTAGACATGCAAGGAAATTAAGTTTAGAGAATATCAATATAATTGCATATCGATAGATGAGTGAAGAACATGTTGTGAATTGTTATGCAAAATGAATAACCTTAAAATTTGCAGAACAAAAGTGTGACTTGCAATGATAAAAAAAGAAGAAGTGTAACTTACACACATATCTATAGGTATTTGATCATACTAATATTGTGTAGACTTGTAATTATTTATGTATTTTCTATGAGGTTAACGGTTTGGATCATAGTTTTGGGCCCAAGCAAGGTTGTCAAATCGGGAATCGTATCGAGAATCGAAATGACCCATTTCAGAATCGCGAATCGTATCGAATCGTGAATCGTAACGATTCGGTCAAAATTTAAAAAATGAATTATAAAGTAAGTATATGCATTCTCATTGGAAAGATACAATGTAATTAAACTTATATAACCACAAAAGGATGTTTTCTATCATTAATTGATGATCACGTGGTCTAATAGCTTAGCTTAGCATAGCTTAATTTTCTAAAGACACACCAGACCACTTTAATGGGTATTTGCTCACATATATTTTACCAAAAAAAAAAAAAACTCTTTGATCTAGGACCAAAAATAGGTATGATACTACAAAGCACCTACCTAAGTTAAGAGTTATCAACTACACCTTCCACTTCAACAACATAATCCTCATCCTCAATCTTGATAATTCTATTAGAATTGGTTGCCATTTCCTATTCATAAAGCACCAAAGTTAATCTAAAATCATTTCCTGACCAAATTGAATTTATATGTTATGATTTGTCCAACATAGGAAAAAGACATATCAAGACTAGAACATAAAACTTGTTAGAACATACAGATTCGTGGGAAAAAAGATTCCCATAAAACTCAGACGAAAACTTATTTGCACATATAAAATTATAAACAAATAGGCTTAGTTGTGTTGGATTTTGACCTCTCTGTGTAGGAATAACCGTAACTGTTACAATCAAAGTAACTAGCCAAATCCGTTCATAGACTTTCGAACACGAAGAAATAATTCATGAACTAACCAAAGAATGCAACAGAGCTAGGTATACACAAAATACATTTTCATTACCTGTTAAGGATACTCCTAAACAGAGACCCACAAAGTCACAATTGATCGGTGCCTTAAATCTAGTCATCTAGATACCCAAAAAGGAAAACGATCAATTCTGGAAGTATATAACAACTAATCACTAATGCTAGGAGAAATTAAGGGATCCAGATGCAACAATGCACAGAGAGAGAGAGATAGACGAATCACGGAATCAGTATGGAGTTATTGAGAGTGAGAGACGAATCAGTAGAACCCGATCGAGATCGAGAGAGAGTACATTCAGTCTTCAATGGCGACTTGAGCTCTGATGAATGTTTGGAAGCTAGGGCGTACGATGGCGCGGAAGAGAGAGAGCGTCTGAAGATGGTTTGGAAGAAGATAGCTATTAAGCCAAAAAAAAAAACGCTCTAGCTGAAGAAGTCTGAAGATGCTCTCTCTCTTCCGCGCCATCTTACGCCCTAGCTTCCAAACATTCATCAGAGCTCAAGTCGCCATTGAAGACTGAAGGTACTCTCTCTCTCGATCGGGTTCTACTGATTCGTCTCTCATTCTCAAGAACTCCCTACTGATTCCGTGATTCGTCTATCTCTCTCTGTGTGCATTGTTGAATCTGGATCCCTTAATTTCTCCTAGCATTAGTGATTAGTTGTTATATACTTCCAGAATTGGTCGTTTTCCTTTTTGGGTATCTAGATGACTAGATTTAAGGCACCGATCAATTGTGACTTTGTGGGTCTCTGTTTAGAAGTAACCTTAACAGGTAATGAAAATGTATTTTGTGTATACCCAGCTCTATTGCATTCTTTGGTTAGTTAATGAATTATTTCTTCGTGTTCGAAAGTCTATGAACGGATTTGGCTGGTTACTTTGTACAGTTACGGTTATTCCTACACAGAGAGGTCGAAATCCAACACAACTAAGCCTATTTGTTTATAATTTTATATGTGCAAATAAGTTTTCGTCTGAGTTTTATAGGAATCTTTTTTCCCACGAATCTGTATGTTCTAACAAGTTTTATGTTCTAGTCTTGATATGTCTTTTTCCTATGTTGGACAAATCATAACATATAAATTCAATTTGGTCAGGAAATGATTTTAGATTAACTTTGGTGATTTCTGAATTTTGAGGAAACTTTAGTGCTTTATGAATAGGAAATGGCAACCAATTCTAATAGAAGTATCAAGATTGAGGATGAGGATGATGTTGTTGAAGTGGAAGGTGTAGTTGATAACTCTTAACTTAGGTGCTTTGTAGTATCATACCTATTTTTGGTCCTAGATCAAAGAGTTTTTTTTTTTTTGGTAAAATATATCTGAGCAAATACCCATTAAAGTGGTCTGGTGTGTCTTTAGAAAATTAAGCTAAGCTAGGGGGTTATAGGAGGAATGTGTTTCTTAGTTGTTTAACTTAATTTTTTTCGTGTATCTCAAGGTGTACTGCACTTGACTCGGTGATGGACTGAAATAGTAGTATTTAACTTAAATGCCGAGTTTGGATATCACCAAGTTTGATTGTGCACATTGCTGCTGCATTGCATTTTACTGTCATCGTTCTTTAATACTAGTATGTCAATGTTGTGTTTTTGTGGTTACATTTTTCTGAGGAGTCATGGATTGCTTTCTCAGAACTCTTCACATGTATTCATATTGAGAAATTTAAATACAATTGGATGTTTTGTATGTGCTTTGGTATAAGCATGAGAACTCTAAGAAGAGGAAAATGGAAGAGAATGGAGAATTTCTTGGATATAATTGGGAGGAAAGGTTTTTAGACTAGTTTTCAGTACCAAAAAGACAACCTGCACTTGCATTATGTTTCATGTAGTATTGTTTTTCTACGTTTCTAGGCATTCATAATTGGGGTTTCATACGTCATTACTCCCTCCGTTCCAAAATAAGTGTCCCACTCTCTCTCTCTCTCTCTTGCCATTTTTCAAATAAAAAAATTAAGCACTTTCGTGTATTATTTTTTTAATTTTTTTGCACCAAATTAAAGTATTCATCGAGTACTTTAATTCAGTGTTAAAAAAATTCGAAAAATAATTGGTTCTCCAAGTTGGTCCCAAGCTTGAAACTTTACCAATGTATGCACCCATCACAATATGGTAGTAACTGTTATTCACTTCTTTAATTCCCCTATCATACTAAGATTAGACAGCCTATGGCATGATGTTTGTTAAATGCCTAATTGGTAATTGGTAACTATGTTGTAGGTAAGTACTATGTCGTTGATTCTGGGTATCCAAATATGCCCGTGTTTCTAACGCCATACAAGGGTGAGCGGTACCATTTGTCCTCGTTCCGTGGACGAAGACGGTTACCTACAAAAGAAGAAGAATGGTTTAATTACCATCACTCGTCACTTCGCAACGTGATACAACGTTGCTTTGGTGCATTGAAGGCTCGATTTCCTGTAATGCCTAAGGGGTTCAGTGTGAAGATCCAAAAGTATTTGCCAACCGTTTCCTGCACAATCCACAATTTTATAAGGATGCATGACCAAAATGATGCTGTGTTCAAGTTTTATAGCAAAACGGACTTGATTATCGAGAGTGAGCAACGTGATAGGAGCACCTCGCAACAAATTAATGTCACCCCAAGTCAATTGAGAGAAATGGCTAGACTTCGTAACTCTATTGCCCGCCAAATCTCTAATAGCCGAAGGCAATAATATATTGCCATCCACACCTTCGTTCTGTAATTTATTGGTGGACGCTTAAACCTCTATTATGTAATTTATTGGTTGTTTCTACTGTTTTTGTGGAAAATTGACTTATTTTATTCATGCCATTCATGTTTTCACTTTCTTTATTTTTTTTGAAAATAAATTCAAACAAACATGTTTTCTATTTTCACTTTCTTTTCAGGAAAAACAGAAATTCTATTCTGAAAATAGAAATTACAAAACAGAAAACGAAAGTGTTACCGAACATAGTTATTGATTTTCATTTTCTAATTTGGCTAGGTTGGCCTATGAGTTTTTAAGGTTACGGTTAATATGTGTGCCCTTTTGTATGGAATTGATTTATTGGCCATTGAAACAGGTGAAGCGATTTGCCATGAGACAAAGCTTAGGAAAATTGTCGAATCCAGTCATCGGCAATGCCACAAAACACTCTTATCGCATCCTCCTCCGCGTTTTCCACTTCTTCTGGCGGTGGAGGTGGCAGTGGCAGGGGTCGTGGACGAGGCTCGTTTGTAATTGGCCCTTCTGACTCTCAAATAGCTGCTCTCCCAGGGAAAACAGAGGCTGCTGGGGATGATTATGACCCCAAAGGCGACTCTATCTCCTCTCCTTTCCCATCTGGGCTGGGCCATGGCCGAGGTAAACCCCTCCCTTCTACCCCAACCCTTCCTTCATATCCTTCATGTCCGCTGTTAGTGGTACCAGTATTGATGGTGATGGGGCTGGACGCGGCAGAGTCACCGCTCCTCCTCCTCAACAGCAAGCTGAGCCCGAGCAATTCGGACCCAAGAGACCCATTTTCTTCACCAAAGAGGAGCCTTTGTCTGATTTAGCGACGACAAAACCTATTATCGCTAGAAATCCCCTAATCCAGGACCACGAGCTGCCCTCCAGTATTCTCTCTGTGCTTTCTGGTGCCGGCCGTGGGAAGCCCGCAAAGCAATTTGTTCCCGATGTGAAGGCTAAGGAAGAAAACCGACACCTAAGGCCCTCGAAACCAGGTAGAGGGATAGGTGTTGGCTCGACGTCCGGTGAGGGCAGTTTAACCCAACCAAAGTTGAGCCGTGACGAGGCTGTAAAGAAGGCCGTGGGGATATTGGCCAAGGGTGGCTTTGTTGCAGACACAATGGAGGACGGCGGAAGGGGGAGAGGTGGTTTTAGAGGAAGAGGCAATCGTGGTGGACGTGGGAGATGGGATCAGAAAGGGAGAGGAAGAAGGGAGAGAGGTCGACGTCAGGATGATGGAGACGATGACTTTTGTGTTGGCCTTTACCTTGGTGACGATGCCGACGGTGAGAAATTGGCTAAGACCATTGGGGCGGATAGAATGAATCAACTGGTTGAAGCATTTGAGGAGATGAGTGCTAGAGTTTTGCCTTCACCCATGGATGATGCCTATTTGGATGCCCTCGACATAAATTACAAGGTAAAATGCATGTTGTATTCGTTATTACTTCAACCAGGAATGAGCAGTTCCCAAAAATGATTGTTTGAAATCTGACGTCTTTGTTCTGGTCCTTCTGGATGTATTTGGTCATGTAGATAGAGTGTGAGCCAGAGTACGTGATGGAAGAGTTTGGTACAAACCCTGACATTGATGAAAAGCCCCCAATTCCTCTTCGGGATGCACTCGAGAAGATGAAGCCTTTCTTAATGGCTTACGAGGGAATTCAAAGCCAATCAGAGTGGGAGGTATGCCGACTTGCTCTTTTGTATAGGCTGTTGCTGCAATGATTTCGTTTTTCTGTTATGGCGTCGTATATTTGTCGGAAGTTAACGTACTTTTAGTTTGATAATTGCAGTATAGTGATCACATACTGTTGACTGTTTTCTTCTATTTTAGTTACTGCCATTGAAGCTGTAATAGATAAGCTGATTTTTTATATCTACACATCCTCTGAATCTATATTTGTGATGTACTTGTATTCTTTGCAATTTCGTCTAGATCTCAGTCTATTAGTTTTGCTTTGGCTGTCTTGCGTTACCATTTCAGTCTTGTCAGCTGTTGAATATAGGTTTCTGGTCGGTAGTTTTCGTACCAAAAACATAATTTATAAAACTGCGAACAAACAATTATTCTAAAGAATAGCGATTAAGTTCAAGATCGTCCATGGGGATTAAAAAGCTTAGTTACGGCATTCACAATTTATTTCTAATTTAATTCAGAAAAAAAGACGAAAGTTTGGATTTGATTTGACTAAACTATGATTATAGTAGAAAAGCAAACAAAAGGTTTTGTAAACAGGAGCGAGAATGGACTAGGGCTTTGATTCAACGTCCCCTTGCAATACAATTGTGACGACGTCTACGCTTTTATTCAACTTATAAACAGACCACCGTTATGGTAGCAATTCATATCGATAGTCCCCAAAAATATTATCAAGACTCGTACTCTGTATAGGCTATCTCAACATGGCACGAATCGTCTCACTGGATTTAACCAACAGCACGACCTGTCTCACGTCGTATAGTCTATCAGTCTATCTGAAAGCCTATCTCGAAACATTGAAAACCATTGTGTGACGGTATTTAATATCATGAATAAAAACTCTCGTAAAAATATGAGTCATCCAAGTCACACAATCAAAAGTTGAATAAAGAACCCTAAATCATACTACTTGGAGAGATATACTCGTTACCCTAGCCGAAGCTGTTTCACCGCTCATGACGGAATTGATCTTCGCGGAGTTGTTCTTGTTCCCAAGCCACAGCCGCGGCTGTTTTGCGTCAACCAAAAATTCCCTCCCAACAAAATGCCCTACTGCCTCCTTTTATACCCACTGACCGACATGCCTCTTAAAAGGAGAAAATCCAATTTCTAACCTATCTAGGCTCACTAGTAATCCTAATCCAATTATAACATGGCTTCCACGTTTTCTTCACAAGGCCCATGTTCCTTGTATTAATCTATTGGCGCTCCAAAAATATATTATAATCTGGTCCATTATTTACACATCTCCACTCAGTGATCGACCTGGCAGTAGGGCTGCGTACAAGCATGTGCGATGGGCCCACCTCATAAATAAACGTGGTCCAGCTGATAAATAAATTAAATTAAACGGCTTAGCTCCAAATATCATCCAAGACTCTATGAGTCCTGAAACGAGGAAACTAGCGTTAAAATCCTAATAATATAATAAATGGACGTAACAAGCCCAAGTTAGGGGGCGTAAATAGGCGTATTTACGCACCTATCAGTTTCATTTTGCTTGACAGTATCATCAGTCATATTTCACTTTTCTATTGCTATTTAAGTATGAAGCCTTGTTAGGCATGTCCCAGTTATGATCAACTCCTTAAACGTGGATTGTAATATTCAGTTTACTAAACTAGTAAGTTGTGTTTCTCAAGGAGAGATGGTTAGAACCGACAAAAGTGCCAGGAATAAGATTTCTACTTGTTTGTTTTTGTATTTGATCAAGTAGGATTATGTTAACCACATAAATCTCTGAGTCTTTTTTGTTTGCGCTTTCTCTCGAGAAGTGTATGGTG
>JAXBDA010008098.1:0-14223 GCA_036023075.1 Gaultheria prostrata | reverse complement strand
TTGAACGCTCAGAAGAAGACACAAGATGTGGTGTAGAACGAGAGGCAGAAGATTGACGAAGTTGATTGAAGACTTCGCTGAGAGAAGGGAGGTCACTAGATCCCAAAATCTGATTACTAACGGGATCGAAATTTGAGGAGGCACTAGATAAGAATCGAGCAACCTCCATACGTTCACGCTGGCGGCGCACAACCTGTATATCAGAAGAAAGTGGCTCACAGACACGGAGTTCATCACGAATACGACGAAACTTGGCGTAATACGCTTCCAAAGATAAGCTACCCTGAGATATAGAAAAGAACGACTGATGAAGATCATACGTGCGATGGAGGTTGTTCACACTAGAATACATCTCCTGAGCCTGTGTCCAAACCTGTTTGGCTGTATCTAAGAACATCAAGGAGCCAGCAATATTGTCGTCCATACTATTCCATAACTGACTACGGATCTGAGCATCCCTAGGTTTCCACAAAGTAGTATCTGAAAGGGGATCATCAGTCAAGAAATAAGACTCAGACTCCCCCTCATAGTAAACCTTAACCGCCTGAGCCCAAATAGCATAATTATTACCATTCAAGTGTTGGGTTGTGATTGGCAGCCTCTGAGAAGAACTAGATGAACTACCAACAACAGCAGAACTACTACTAAAACCAGTACCAGACTTAACTTCAGCTTCAGACATGCTGCTAAATAATGAGTGGCAACAACACAAATTACCAACAAAGAACCAATGAACCAAGAACCACAACCAACCAATAAACCAACGAATCAAACGCGAAGCAACAACGAACTAACAAGAGGATACTAAATAACCAATGAACCAGCCAACTACTACTTCAATCAATCAACCAAGCAATCATCCTCCAACCAACTAAACAGCCACCAACAACAGATAACCAAATGATAAGAGCGACATACCATATGTCTGTAGACCAGAACAAACAACCTCCATATATCACTTATAACAACCAACCAGTGAACCAGATGAAATAAACAATAAATAACCAAAGGAACTAAAGAACATAACTCGTAAAGGCCCTTCTTATATCATCAGGTAAGAGAGATGCTCTAAGAGTACACGAAAAAAGCTCGAGTATCAGCAACCAGGTGGGTCGCCGGTGACAGACGAGGGCCGACAAGGGTCGCCGGTGATAGGCGAGGGTCACCGATGACTGGAATATGGCCATCGAGACTATTTAGACACAAACGAGTGTTAAAGACGAGCGAACAAGATCCAGATTGAGTCTTTGAGACTTGAAATCACAAAGACGAGCCTCAACGGACGTCGTCGAGCATGGTAGGAGATCCGACGATGGTCGCCTAAGGCTGGTGATGACTGACATGTATTTTATGGTTCGAAATAGAGTTGTTTTGGGGTTCTAGGGGTCAAATCGAACTGGGATTCAATTTTTTGAGGGTTTTCAGAGGTCGATATGTATTGGGTATGTGATTTCGAGTGTCGATTTGAGGGTTGAAGGTCGATTTCGAATTGGGTTAGGTTTTTCGAGTTGCATTTTTTTCGAACAGGGGGAATGGTAGAGAACAGTCGATTAGGTTGTCGTGATGTTCTATTGGATCTGTTTAGGATTTTGATTTGAGGAAGATGATACTTAATGATGACGATGGGTTGCGTTACGATGACGATGGGTTTTAGGGTGATGTTAGGTTGACGTCAGAAAAAGGTATCTAGGGTGGATTAGGGTTTGGCTCTGAGACCATGTTATTTGAGAGGGAGAGAGAGAGAGAAGTGTAAGGGTGTTAACGAACCCTAACACAAGCTAATCTTATTTATATTAGTGTGTACCACATTACACGACTAAGATATGTGATGTGGGACAAACATAAATAACACATATAAACCTATTCTAACAAGATGGAAAATGGATTACAACTTATTAAAGACACATATACCCTCTCATAACACTTGCCATCTCTCCTCCAATTCAATCAAACTCCATCGAAAAATGTAAGTCTGCACTTCTCCCTTCTCTCGATGCAATCGAAGGCTATCAGTGTGATACCCTTGACCCGTAAGCACGGTTAAAATTTATTTGTGAACGGATTAGTTAGCTTAATTTAATTGTGCATATGATTTCGTACGTGCATTTTAAGTACAAGTTAGTGAATAAGCAATATATATATAGAGGCGGTACACGTTGATATATGGGGGCGACCACATGGACTCATTTTCCTTAGAGCCCAATAAAACACCACATGGTCTGTACCATATCTCCACCGCTTGGAAAAGAAAAAAAACAAGAAAGGTATTGTGGGTAAGGACTACACGGGATGATTTTCCTGTAGTGCTTTTAAGACTAGGAAAATTCTGTTCCTTTCTTCTCATCTTACCATCATCACCGTTGAACATAGAGAGAGGTCGGCAGTGGAAGGAAAGAAGGGGAAAAAAAAAAGGAGGGTTCTAATTTGCTAGAGTTGGAGTTGTAATTGGGTAATGCCTTCCTCTAATTGACTCATAGATTTCGTGTTTACTTCACGTTTAGTTTCTGAATTTCTTTTATATTTTTCATGTAGTTGCTTTGAGTTGAACCATGGAAGTTGGGTTTTGGCTGAGGTTGGATTAAACTCACAAAGTCCAGATTCAGTCAATGAATTGCGTGTAAATCATTGATTTTGATGGGTTAACTTAGCTGCACTTGGGTAGCTCAGAGAACCCATATGTGAGAGTTGTTTTTTCCTAAAGTTTTAAAGTAGGATTCCCATGTCTTTGCTGGGTTTTGAGTTTCAAGGTCGTGGGAATGCAAAATGAAGTTTTCATAATTTCTCCCCAGCTAGAACCGGTACTATGCTTTTGCTAGTACTGGTACCCAACCAAACTTTTACATTCTGACCAACCCAGTACCGGTACCCATATTTTTCAGTACCAGTACCTAGCCCAACTTTCAGCAACTTTTGTCCAAACTTCGTATTGACTTTGCACACTTCTAGGATTTCATTAGGGGCATGTTTTTACTTACTTGACATTGTCTAATCATGCTTTCGTCGCTTAAATTGTTCTAGGGAATTCGAGTGGGTACGTGGACCGAGGTGAGTGATTAATACCCAAACTATGCGGTTTAAACATGTTTTGCTTATCAAATGGAAAAATTATGTTTTATTTGCGTGATTTGCTCAATAATATGAACTCCATGGACTTGAAATGAAAGGTGGACACTTTTATTATCTATTAATGGCATCCCTTACGTCCCAGCTTGCTAGGGGACAGTGCTAAAAGGCTAGCAAGCTGTGTTTGTGTTAGCTGTGGGATAATGCGATAGACGTCTAGCTTATCCGCACTAGGGACGCTTGGTGAAGCGTTGTGAATAATTGTGGGATGCACATTATAAATTATGTTGTGAAATGTGGATTCCTCTTGGAATATGCGAAGCTTGAATTGGATTATTTTTAAAGCATGTTTTTATATAGTCCATGGGAAGCGTGTGACTTGTGCATTAATCAGTCATACGAGCTTTGACTTATGAAAATGTTTTCTCCACCTTTCACCTTTCAGGAAATGACGAGTAGGGGTGTATCATGGAACACTTTTGTTGATGGGTTGTGCATAAGGAGATGTAGATAGGAAGTTGTACTTTTTGGCGTGTGTATATTTGTAGAGAGGGTTTTGAACTTGTAATATAAGCATTGCTCTGAGATGTATTGAAGTTTGAGATCCTGATGTACAGACACATTATGGTTTTCGAATGTTAATACATGTGTGATTTCCGTTGCTTAATTTGTGAGTCCCTTTTGGTCATGTGCTTATGAGACACTTTATGCCGTGGTTTGGCCTTGTTGATTACTTCACCGACACTTTGTTAAGATTTAAGCCTTCAGGGACGGGTCAAGGTTGCGACAATCAAACCCAAACCCTAATTGATCAACATAAAATCTCTCTTCCAATCTCGATTTCTGGCCTCTCTCTCTCTGCCCCCCGGTCTGTGTTACTCCATCTCTGGCCTCCCACCATTCTCGATCTCGGAGCACCATACTCCATCTCAAAACAGGTAATATCCTTCCAAACTCCAATCTCGATTTCTGGCCTCTCCCTCCCCCTTATATCATTCTTTTGTATTGGGTTTTGTTCCAATTAATTATTTTTCAATTTCTAGGGTTTCACTGAAATTGGGTGTTGTAATAAGTGGGTTTGTTTGAACCAGTGGAATCCATGAAATCCATTTGAGTTCTGGAGAGAGAGAGAGAGAGAGAGAGAGAGAAGAGGCGGAAGATAGACTTTTGCCCAAAATCTAGGTTTGGACGGCTGTTATATGGAAGGAAGAAAGAGTGGAGAGAATTTTTTCCTCCAAAATGAGAGGGTTATGTGTCTTAAATAAGTTGTAATCCATTTTCCATCCAAAATATGGACCGAAATAATCCGGAGGGGGTGTCCCTGCTAAGGGTTCATAGATGAAGGGGTGTGAGTGCTGAGTTTTATAGATGAGGGGGTGTCCCTGCAAAATGGTGACGGGGGTGTTTTTGCTATTTACCCAACATATTTTATTCATTTCTTGCAAAAAGATAAGGCCTTGTATTGCTGTTGTATATTTCGAAAACACCCCTATCGATATCTGATTGAGCTAATTTTTTACATGGACGTTCAAAATATAGATAATGGAGAAAGAAAGAATAATTATATCTACTAAAGTTAGAATAGAAAGCCTGATTCTGTGTGCTTTTGAAAAAGTGACTAGATGAAGTATAAAAAAGTGTTTTGAGATTAAATTTGATCCAAAATTTGCTGAGCGTAATAATTAAGGATGCTCTGTGGTAGTATACTGGCGTGTATAGTGGTCCTTGTTTTTTTTGTTTGTTTCACTGATTTTGTGTTGAAATCAATACGTGAAATAAGCAAAAGATTCATAATCGAAACAAGCAAATATTGAAATAAACTACTAGTAGTAAAACAGCCCCTAAAAAGAAGAAAGGTTGATTACAAGTGCACGAATTCCATGAAGTCCAATTAGAGCATGTTTGGGAGATAACTTATCCCATTTCCAACTTTTTATATTTAATTTTTATTTTGAGTGTTTCGCCGCCTCCCTCCAAAACAGCTTCTGCAAAGCGTGTTTTCCATTTTGAGCTTTCCCAGCAAAAAGCCAAGAAGAGGTATGAACCTCCTTTTTACATTTTACACACATTCTCCACTTGAAATGTGCAAAATGCAATTTGCATATTTCTCCCAAATACTCCTCCCAAATTCAAAACACATTCTGACCACAAGCCAAAAAGCCAAAAAGTTAAAAATGAAAAACTCAAAAGTAGGCTCCCAAACACCTCTAGAATGTGGCCAAGGACTAAGGTGTTTAGCGTTGGAAATTGATGTTCCTAGTAGGTGAAGATCGCTTTCTAAAAAACTGTGTTATATTTCGAAGTGGTGAGCATGGCCAGAGGTTTTTTCTACGAAAAAACGAGTCAATGTCATGGTCAAAGCTGATTCTAAGCAAGTGAAGTGAAAAGAGGAGAGGGAGGTCTTCAACCTGTCATATTCTAACAAATAAGCAACAGTTAGGATCATATATTAATATTCAAAGGCTTTAATTTGAAGACTACAAGAGGAATTGAATCAAGTTTTTATTTTCTAACAAAACAAAGCCCCCTACAAAATCTAATTATATTATTATATACATTAAGCTTCTTCTTCATACTTTTACATACAACGTACACAAGACAAGCATACTTCCATTGAACAATGCGATTCTCGATTTCAAATCTTGGATCACCATTCATTGCAATTCTCTTTTCACTAAAAAAAATGCTTACATAAAAAAAAAAAAAGATACAACTTGAATAGAAAATGTGAGTTTATATGTGTGGGAGGCGCTTCGCCGGAATAACCCTTTTGGTCTTCCTAGTGCATACAGATGGGTGGTAAGCTAGCTGGATCTTTCCTTGAACTTGAAGTGCCGGGCTGGGAAGTAGACCTGCACAAGCGAGCAACCGTGTTAGTGCCAAGCCTGGATGGTGGTTGTCCGGGAAAGCGCTCCGACGGTCAAGTCAGTGACCGGGAAGGACTATAAGTGGCTAACTTAGAGATAGAAAGAGAGAGTTATCGGGGTATTGAATGTGGAGAGTGAGAGCCCCCTTGTGAGGTAGATGGGGACCGTATTTATAGTCCAAGGAGGGCGTGTCCCCCACGCTCCTCGTACGAATATCCCGCACCGTCCGTATCTTAGGTGATGCCTGGTGCGCTAAGAAAGTCTGCACAGACCCAATGCTTCGGCTGAAGTCATGGTGCCGTGCTTCGGCTGACGTCATGGTGCAGTGCTTCGGCTTGCATCACGCCTGATACACTGGAGGGTCAACTGGTTTGGGAGTGCTCCCCGGTCAACCACGTGGCCTTGCAGGCAAGGCCTGCTGGGTGGTTGACTGCGACCATAAATGCTCTATGCAGGATGTCAGGCACGCCTAGTGTCGTGCTACCCGAACGCTCCCGAGCCGACGTCAAATGACTCGGCGTATGAGGGGTTTGGTGGGAGACGATCCGGCCAGCCGAGAGAGCTGATGGATCCACGGATCCGAGCGCTAATCTGACGGAGGCCACCTCCACGGTGCCCCACTGAGAGCCGTACATCTAGGGTCTCCAGTCCACTTTGGGGTGCTGCTCCATTGTGGCACTTGTTCTCGTCCGTACCGGACGATTCCACTTCATGCTGTCTACTCGAAGTGGGACCCGCCGAGTTGGGCCCACACTGGTCCCCTTTGCCCGGTGGCCATCTTTGCACCCCTCACCCTGTGAGGGGGTGCACCGTACGAGCCCCTATGGGCCCGGCTGCTACATTATGCAAAATAGCTCCAATACAGATAACATTAGACTGCACACCAAGTGCGCAAATTTTGAAATAATTACATCCTCTTTACAATTCCCCAAAGGATCCCTTTGGGCAAAAATTCCTTTTAAACTACCAAAAAGAAAGAAACTGAATAAAAGAAAGAAAGTGAAGTATTCTGGAAACACTTCCGCTGTTGCTTGTAACCTTGATGGTTAACCATGCAGAGGCCGTCTTTGGAAAATCTGAATGTACGTGTTTGGAATATAGATAATGACTTGAACGATCTCAACTTTTTCTTCCTCCATTCCACTGGCTGAAGAATGGGCCGGTCTATTGGTTTTTCTTAGAAGTATCAGTCTCACAATATGATTACGTTAGAATAGAGCGCTCTAAACAGCTGCTGCCTCTTCACTGCACTTTTCATGAACAAATCTCATTTTCTCCACGGATTTGCAAATTCCACTACAGCTCCAATCAAACGATGCAATGCATAAATTACCGGCCTGGGCCTTCCTCTCACAATCTTGCAATATGGAAAATACAAATGTAAGATAGCAATGATGTACTGAATTGAGCCCAAAGCTAAAAGGCAAATTATATTCCATAAAAGAACTATGTACTGTTTGAGTTCTTATAGGTGTCCGAAAACATTTTGAAAGAAGATCATAACACTCTTTTAAAAGAAAACCAGATCATTTCCGGTTTATTGTTTACAAACATCCTAATAACTTCACGACAGAACCGAGAGGTGAAACTCATTTTTGTTTTTGGTTCTTTTTGGGTTAAAGCTTTTCAAGCCACTATCTACATAAATACGCTACAATAGAGAGAAAAAAAGGTACCTGGTGGAGTACCACAGCACATATTGCGCTCATCAATGTGCTCAACTTCAAGACCAATAAACCATGAACCAAGTGACACATCTTCATTGGCATACTTGTGTAATATGGGCCTGCAAAGAACAAACACCTTAAGAGTTTTAGCTGTGTAGGAAATACAAAGATTGTATAGTGTGAAAATATATCAAAACTAGTCACCATCTCATAAAGTATCCAATCTCCCAATATGGAACCATTAAGCAACTATAGTTGAATGACATCAGCAGTCAGCTCTATGAAGAAACCTCACCGGATATTAGTAGATATGCATTTTAAATAATGTTGAAGCTTTTATGTCATAGTACCCATTTCTCACCTGTATCACAACTTAAATTGTAAATAACGATGGTTGATGCAAGGGTTGGTTACCGGAAAAGTCTCTCTACAGCCACCTCCATGCATTGGAGATGGGGCTCCACAAAGGCGGGCGTGGACTGTCGAGAGAACTGTTAAAAGTGCGTATTTACCCTGATGCAGCCAACAAGACCCATAAAATTGTCTCACCATAAACGAAAAGGCCCATTGAGGCCGTGACCCTTACAACCTGTATATGCAATACGTATTAGTAAATACGGCTTGAAGGAAATAAGCTAAATTCCTTACTGATTGACTAATATATACGTGGCCAAATCCTTTGAGATAGCATAAATCTGTCCAGTTGCATGTCTGAAGTATTTGTTCCCTTCCTCTCCAAATTTCCAGTGTTCGGGTTCATGGTACTTGACATTCCTGAGAACAGTAAAGCCATTGCAATAAGAATAACCATGAAACTACTGCTGGAAGTGGACAAAGAAACACACACAGTAACCAATATCAAAGGTCTAGGACTACCTTTGAAAAAGAACTGGCCCAGATTTCATACAACCAATGTACACCCTGGGCTTTGATCGATGACGGTCAAGAGTTGCAGCCAGCATGCCTACAGAAGTTATACATTTGACAGAGTTCACTATCATAGTTGTTGCCAAATTTTCAGTACAGACAAACACTGAAATGGAAAGAAAGAAAAGGCAAAGCCGAAATACATACCCAAATTGACATGGACATCATCATCCAATTTAACGTAGAAATCAGCATCCCAGTTTGCAACAGCAGTGGAAAAGAAAGTTTTGGTTTTTGCGGACAATTCATGGTATCCTTCTACATGTTCCTGCAAGATTCCTTGAAGTTGATCACAAAGCTCAGAAAATCTTTAAGAGCCTTGAATGTATGCTCAGGTCTTTTTTCGGGACTGGGCTTGATCTAAAGGCTTGTGGCGATAAGGTGAAATGGCAATACGTTTGTGACCCTAAAACAGAGGGTGGTCTAGGGTTTAGAGCCCCCAAGGATTGGAAAAGAGCTACTATGTCCAGGCATTAATGGGCCTGGTCTAAGAAAGCTGACACCTCATAGGTAAAATGTATCCAGTTTTATATTATCAAAGACCAAAGCTTATGGCATGTGTGTACTCCTGCTTCTACCCCTTGGACCATCAGGTAGATCTTCAAGTCAAGGAGTATGGTTCAGCCTTGGATTAGGTATGTAAATATGTAATTGCAAATGGTGCTAGTGCTTTTCTCTGGTTTGACAACTGGCACCCTCTAGGCCACTCTATAACAGATTTGGTAGAGGATTTTGTTCAATCTGCAGAGATTTCTTTATGCAAAGGTTGATTCGGTCATAAGAAAGGAAATCATGGAGAATACTCCACCTTTATCCTTTCTCAGGAGGATTCAGTTACTTGGACTATTACTTCTTATGGGTTTCCTGTTAAATCTGCTTGGGAAGCTATTAGGAACTAAAGGCCTGAGTCGAATTGGTGTAAGGAATTGTGGTGTAAATACCATGCCTTAGGTGGGCTGTCATCCAGTGGATGTTTATTCTGGGTAGGCTTTCAACAAAGGACAGAATGCAGAGTTGGGGAATTGTGGTTCGAGTGTGCTGTGCCTGTGTTGCTTTGATTCTGAAAGTCACAACCAGTTGTTTTTTCAGTGTGCCTATGCTGCCCAGATTTGGGGATCTCTCATAAGAAGATGTGAAACTGCCAGAAGGCCCCTCAGTTTTGACCAAGAAGTTGAATGGGCGGACAATCATGGAAACTTGGAAATGGTGCAAGCTCCCAGCATGCTGCATACAAGTTTGGCATTTGCTGCAACCATCTACCATGTGTGACTTGAGAGGAATGCTAGGACATTTCAAAATGTGCAAAGGTCAATGTAGTCTGTAGTGTACTGGGCCTGGTTGTTTCAGATTTAAGGGCTTTGCTTCAGTACTTGAAGGAAGATTAAAAGGAGTTCTAGAAACCAGGTTCTGTGTCCCAATTGGAAAATAGCTCCTTGTATTTTCTCTCTTGAACTACTGGTGCTTTGTTAAGTGTGAAATATTCTCCGTATTTCCTAGGTTGCTTAGGTTCTGGTGTGTTTTTACCTTCGCTGTAGTGTGGTTAGGGGTAGTTTTCCACCCTTTGGTGGTTGTACTCCATTTCGTTTGGTGTGGTTAAATCAAACTTAACCTACCACGAGAAGAAAAAGCTGAAAACAAAGTTATGGAAGAGCATTTACGATATTTTGGATGTATAAGCAGTAACCTAATGAGTGGATCCTTACCAGCCTAAGGAAGTCCTTATGCTGAGCATCTTCTGAATCAATAGCTCGATCTAAAATGCTGTTGGACGTTGCACTACACCAATCAAAATAACTGGTATTCAATTCCCGACATCCATTCTGTGCACACACGAACCTCATAACACAACTGCATTGTAGCAAGACCAATGTATGCACCTTTCATAGTCAAATATACTCAAAGGATCTATCTTGACTTTTGAGTTTGGAGCACTTTTCCTACACTCACTATGGTTATAGTACTTCTGTTTACTAAATAAAAGTTTGTGATACGCCAAAAAAACGCATTCAGAAGTACTGCTAGAGACCTCAGACCTCAAAGCAATAAATTGAAAACCCTTATGCATACTAAAGTGTATGAATGGAACCACTCTTGAGAGAGGGAGAATGTGGGTATGTGTGAATACAGATACTAGAAGCAAGTGGAACTGTCATACAATATTAAAGGAGCAATAAAAGTATGATACAAAATAACCCTGGGCATATTTGCTTCATAGAGATAGTTGTCAGAATCGCATGATTCACGATTCGATTCGCGATTCACGTGAAAACGATACGAATGTATAGGTGAATCAAGGTTTATATACAGTCGGAGGTGAATTGTACGATTCACGGTTCGAAACCTTTAATTCTTCCCTTTATCAAATCCTTAATCACATGTTCACCTTATTTTGACCAATCACAATTTCAGCCACAGGGAACACTATTCATGGTTTCATACTGCTGCTTTACATTCACATAACATACACTTGTAAACCAATGCAAGCATGATATGCGGTGGTTCAAAATAGATTTTTGTTCGTCAAAATTATACAGAATATCCTTGTTATCAATGTACAAGTTAAGTTACCACTTACCAGCATTGCATCTTTGTACTTCTGTAAACAAGAAACGTTGTGAATTTTACATGAGTAAAAGTGGAATAAAAAAGACTTCTTTGTTCTGAGGACCATTGGACATCTCTTAACGTTTTTAGTATTTCCTACAAATCAGGGGAAATGCTAATGCGAACCCAAGTAGTTAGGTAACTTCAATTGGTTTGAAAAAAATGGTTGGAAATGGGTGAAAATTACTTCGGAATATATACAAAGCTAACAATGTGTGAAAAGTGCCACAGGATTCTCCTTATTTTGGCATAGCTCCCCTTAAGAACAGTCCTGCAGACTGTCATTAGCATGACCTTTAAAGAAGAAACAACTTATCCAACCCTTCTATCTGAGAGACAACTGTTTTGCTCAAAAATATTGTCTCAAAAAATCTGTGGTAAAATACGTTTTCTGTTGTGCTACTGACTTCTGATAGATCCATAACAAGGAAAAGCAAAGGTCCAACTCTCAAAATGCATTGTACGGAAATATTGCCCAGCCCTATGCCAACCAATTTGTGAGAACTGCCAAAGTGATTTACCTGTGGCCAATCATGAACCTGATGATAATTCCCTTCTCTTTTTCCAGTTGAAGAAGCTTCTCCCCTGCACGAACCGAAAATCCAGTCAAGAATTCAAATCAAACAAAAAAGCCTGGAAAAATATACAAAGTAGCCCCAAAATATAACCTTGAGGCATCCAAGTTTGTCGAACTGAATCACGCCTCTTCCTACTACTAAAAGCAGTATTAATTCCAATGACTAGGAAAGCTTTCTTCCTTTGTGAGTCCTCATGAGATGAGGTGTACTCATCAGTCCTCCTCACCTCATGAGAACTTCGAGTGGCAGCTAACTCCATTTGAAGTGTTGAAATCGACTTGTCTAGTGATCTGGCAGACCTCCGAAAAAATGACACAAGAAACCAAATTTTCAATACAAGTTCAGTTTGATCACCATATCCAAAAAATAAATAACCTTAAAAAGCACCCACACAGTATACAATACAAAACAAAGTGGTATGACTATAGACGACTAAACTCACTGAATTGCTTCATGGGTTTTATGAACCTCCTCCATTACACCATTATCTTGTCCAGGCTTCTGCCACAGAGAATTTCAAACCATTAAAGATTTATATCACCCAGTTTGGCTGTTCTTTCCAGATTATGTATTGCGAACTCATTTCCCGAAAAGTTGGTTAAACTTTTTCGAAATTTGTTTCTCTACATTCATATTCTCAAAAACCAGTGTCCAAATAACGAGTAACAAATGATAAAAATGACCGTGAAAATGTTTTCTGAAAACTGTTCAGTCAAACCGATTCTGGAAACTGTAACGAAACACGACGGTCTCAAATCAAATGTGGGGTAAAAAAATGGAATGAGAAACTGAAAACTTTGATGCTTAGCACACACAAACACAGACCTTCTTCTTAGTTGTGCAGTCCTCGGATATGATATGCAACTCTTGCTCCTGTCTATGCCGTGATATGAGCCGGCTGTCAGATTCCTGTGGATCCCACAATCTGGTAAACAACCCAAATATCACAGCCACATCAGCCCAACAACCAGTTGACCCCTAATCATATTCACAAATAGGTGAGGAACCCCTCTATTTTTTGAGACCAGTTTTAAGTTTCCCGTTTGCAAAAATGGAAAAATAGAGTTTTAAGGAGGGTTAGATAAAATCACTTGAGTGTGTGAGAGTTTTAAGGAGGGTTGATAAAATCACTGGATGAATTTTAACAAATGAGAAAAGATTTTGATAAAATCAATGGGAACACAAAACTGTGAATCTGTGGACCCACATATGACAACACACGCTAAAACCGGCCGAAACTGATCCGTGAAAAACTGGAAGAGATGATCATATCCCATCAATCTAAGTCCATGGAAACAGTATATGCATACATACATACATAGACACATGCATGTACTACTCGACGTGCACATATTCAGCATCAACAAAAAAGCAATGATTAAAAACAAAAACCCTGACTGATATCATGAATAGATCGGAGAAAAAAAAATCCAAAATTACATAGTAAAAGAGAGGGAGAAATGGAAAGAGACCTGTTTGTGAAGAGAATGCCGAGGAAGAAAGACGAGAGGGAGAGAACGGGAATCCATTTAACAGAGACTTTCCCTCTATTTCTGGTCTTCATTGTGTCTTACAGATAGAGAGGCAGAGTATTAGATAATGAGTTTAGGACATGTATGTAAACGTCTTCGATACAAAGACGCAGATGATAGAGGAGCTCGGCAAACAGAGAGAGAGGGAGAGGTGGGAACAAGAATGGTATTATGGCCGAGACGTTTCGAAATAGTGCAATTTTCGGGAGCTAGTGTAAAGAGTAATTAATAGAAGAGATTAATAAAAAGAAATTGCTACACGCAAAGACCATATGTGAACTTTCGAGTTCCGTAGAAATGATTCGAATCGTTTATTAATTTTGAAGTAAATTTTTTAATTTCCTATGAAAAATTTCTACTCGATGATCTAATATTCGAATTTTGGTTTAAAATCTAAGATCTTAAGCTCTGAATGAATTTTGAAGAGAAATTGAATAATTGAATCCAACACTTATAGTAATTCAATTGAGCTGAATTTTGCAGTTTAGCTAGCAAAATTATTCTAAGCTTAATGCACGGGTTGGATCGTTTCTTTGAGACCTAAAAGTGAGTCACATGTAAAATTTTAATGTACTCACAAGCGCTCCAAATCGTATTGATAGTATAATTATGCAAGTGCGAGATCGAATCCATAGGAACTTGTACTTTTATAGGAAAACTAAATAATCTGAAGTTAATTGAACCCTAACCTAGTTAACAAAATGGGTGATTGATTTTCAAACTAAAAATTAAACAAGAAATAGTGAAAATGAATAATAAAATTGATAATTGAACGAACTTGGTTGGAGAAAAGTGACTAAGGTTTTAGAATCTACACTCATGTATTTATTATTGCAATTACTCACAAACTTTTATTTATGAAGAGGGTAAAACCCGTATACCCTCTTGAGTGCCCTAACTCGGCTATGCAGTATGGGTGTACCCTACAGGGGAGCCGAGCTATAGAGGCCACGAGTAGGGCCAGGCGCGCAATGCATAATCCACC